>JABXWE010017503.1:0-20266 GCA_014611495.1 Limonius californicus
GTACAAATCGAGGCAGTCCTTAACTCCCGTCCCATAACCCCACTATCAAACGATCCCAACGACCTCAACGTCCTTACTCCTGGACATTTTCTAATTGGAGCACCGCTGACGGCGCCGGTTGAACCAAATATTCAACAATTACCGATAAATCGATTATCCAGATGGCAGCGAATGCAGCAGTTAAGACAACATTTTTGGCAAAGGTGGTCAGTCGAGTACGTCAGCGAGCTTCAGAAAAGGAATCGATGGCAAATCAACAAGGGCCCAGAGTTCAAATTAAACATGTTGGTTTTAATAAAAGAACAAAACCTTCCACCACTTCAGTGGCGCCTAGGAAGGGTAATCCAGCTCCATCCAGGTAAAGACAATGTGGTGCGGGTGGTTACGATAAAAACTATTAGTGGTTCGGTAAAACGTGCGACAAATCAACTGTGCGTGTTACCAATTCAAGACAATAATAATTAGTGTAGATTAAGTTACAATTTAGGACATATTTTGCAGATAAATGCTTAGATTTTATTATTTTATTCTGCGTATTAGATGTATTTTATATTGTATTTAGGTGTAATGAAAAACTTCCCAGAATTTTCCATGGGCGCCGGAATGTTCAAGCTTGTAATGTAGCAAGAATGTATTTCTTTATAAGGGTGCCGATGGTCGGTTTTATTTTACTTAAACATTATGCGAACAAGTTGTGCGACCCCGGCATCCCTTTGAGGACGCCGATGCCTGTCGAAAGCTTTAGGGTTTATTGGTGCCAAATGTTGCGGCAGGATCTTCAGGTCATTCTTCCTTCAACCATGTACAAGGGCTGACCTGCCTACTGCGATTGCAGTTTCATGTGCATGTATTAAGTTGCAAATAAAGAAACATTTATAAATACAGTCCACTCATTATTGAAATCCTTCACAACAAACCACAACAGCTACTTTCAAACATAAATTTTGAGTAAATTCAGAAAAATCTTATACTTACTTTTGTCGATTTTAACAACACCAGTGAGTAAAATTTACACTATAGTTTTACTGGAAAATTACAACATATCTGGTGCGGTCATCTAAAGAAATTATTTGCACTCATGCCGACTGAAGACTTTATGGTACTATATGTTTGCCAAAATTCTTGAACTACGCAAATATCATAGTGGGCCTTATTTTCGAGCGGGCCTTATTTGGCTCAGATACCTTATAATGTTATACGGTACTCCTTTGGATTTTAATATTTTGCTAATATCATTGAGTCCCATTCTATCAAACGTCTTCGCCATGTCAATAAAACACACATGTGCTGGATTAATAAATTCTAAAACTTACTCTTTTATACTTACTATAAATATAGCATCTACTGTGAACCTATTTTTGCTAAAGTCTTGTTGTTGATCGCTAATCGTTATATACCTACATAACTTTTCTTTAATTAGGTACGCACTTAAATAGTATAGACGCAGCCCTTAGCAACGTGGGGCCTCGGTGGAGTAGTGCGGATACGCGCTGCCACTCGAGCGAAATGTGGCCGATCGGCTGGGGTGTTCGAATCCCGACTGGGGCGACCGCATTTCGCTTAGTTAAGTTTAGGGTGCATGTTGCATGAATGTTTAGTGTGTAAGGGAGGCCCGCACTCCCCTGAAGTAATGCGAAAGCTGTTTCCAGGGGGGAGCAACGGTAGTATGAATAAATGAAGGAGAAAAGAAAGAGCACTTAGTAACGTAATTCCTCTATAGTTTTTTGGAACTTTTTTTGTTACCTTTTTTATAGTTAGGTACAGTAATGCTTTTCGTCCATTTGTTTGGGATGTTCATATTAGCCATAATCTTTTGAAATTGTTTAGTGATTTTCTTCCATATTTTTGTGCACTATAGAGTTCACTATCCATATTTTGAGTGAAATGTTGCCAATAGTTTTCCTTTATTTCCTTATATCTTGCTTAAGCGTTTCTTGTTAAATGTTCCTGTATAATTGTACGCTTGCCTTTTTTTCCGCCAGTAGTGTTATGTGCCACACATATATTTATTTTTCTTTTCCCTAGAGGCTTTTGAAGTTGCTATATTTAAATTACCCTTTATCTTTCGCCAGGCATTGTCAACATTATCATCTGTTTTTACGACACTCTGAAGGATTTTTTTATTGTAGTCGGCTTTGGTAGAGGTATCGGGTACTACCATCTTTTAGTGTTCCAATATTTATTTTTTCTGTATAGACTGGCGTTTTCCTTCTGTCCAATGCCACGGACTTTACACACAACCATATTATGGTCGGATTCTACATTGGGTGGCGTGAGATTTCTTACGTATATTATCTTTTTTTTCTCATGCATTCATACTACCGTTCCCCCCCCGGAACCGCTTTCGCTTTACTTCAGGGGGGTACGGGCGTCCCTTAAATTTAACTAAGCGAAATGTTCATGTTCGTTTAGCTCACATAATAAATGCTATATTTTCCTTGGTATCATATCTTTTTTCTCATTCATTCATACTACCGCCCCCCCCCCGGAACCGCTTTTCGCATTACTTCAGGGGGGTGCGGGCGTCCCATACACACTAACCATTCATGCAGCATGCACCCTAAACTTACCTAATTGAAATGCGGTCGCCCCAGCTGAGATTCGAAACCACAGCGGAACGAGCGCAATTCAGTGTGACCTCGAGTGGCAACGCGTTGCTGCGCTAGACCACCGAGGTCCCTGGTATCATATCTACCTTCTCTTTGCAGCAAATTGTAAAAATCTTCGGTTTCTATTTTGGATCTATTTGTGTCCGGTGCATAGATGGCTATCACGTGGAGATATTGATCTTTAAACTTCAATGTAGCTGTCAATTTTCTGTCATTAATTGATTTCACTTTTTCTGTTATTTTCAAATTTTTCATGTACTAGTACTAGTGCTCCACCTGAGTGTGCTGTCTCATATTTCTTCACTCCACTGGAGATCCGGATGTAGTTATTGTACTGACTCATTCCTTGACGCACATATGTCTAATTTGTATATTGTAGTTTCTATCAGAATTTCCTGATCTTTTGCGTTCCATGTTTTAATATTTCAGCTGGGTAATCGGAGGATATCTTTCTTTTTTCAAGTCTTTCTCATTTTTAGCGCATAGTTCATCATCAAGTTCGTTCGTTTTCCTAGGTTGTATAACCATTTCTGTGAACAAAATTCGTGTTACATCTCTAGGGGGTTGCTAGCACGTTCCAGAGGAGGGGACATCCTTCTATCGCAACCGGGCTTGGTACCGGCTATGGCGGAGTTAATATCTGTTAATTGTTTTGAACAGTGTATTTTCAAAACTATGAATGTCGTAAATCTAGATACTTTTTAGTATACTAAACTGGGGTACATAAGAGAAATTTCATATAAAATGTAAAAAACAATAAGATTACTTCCGGTAGAATTAAAGATGTTAGAAAACCGTATATTGTTACATCATGTAATGTAATATTTTTCTATTACACGTATAACATACCATTTTGACATTTGTTATATTAATAGCCACTTAAAATATTGTAATAAAAATCAAAATAATCTTAAAAATCTTTCGATATAACTTACTTATTATTAATATTCAGCTTTATTTACATATATAATTGTAGTCTTTATAAATATATGACTACGCAATATAAACTAACCCAGTTACAAACCATAGCCTTAAGTTCTTCAACAATGATTTACATAACTTGTCTGCGCTGCCTATTAAATTTCTTTTTATATATTTAAGGTGGAGTTTTCTTTTGCAAGAGCTACTATTTATAAATTGAACTTCAATGGCATGGACGATGGCAAACCCTCAGATTCATAACACGTTTGCTTCATTAGGAGTACAATGTGGGGACATTTACGTCGTAAATGAAGATTGTCTCGGTACGACTTTATTTAAACCATTGTACACAAGCCAACTGAAAAATTTCCGTTTTACAGGAACTTTGGAGGAAATCTTAAGAAACCTCGTAATTGAAGACCGCACTCTACGGACGTACAGAAGAGCTATAGGCTTTGGAGAAAATATTCGAAAAGACTTAATTCCTCTTTTAATACATGTGAAGAACAACACAAAAGTCGAAGATGCAACAAAAATAATTGATCTTACAGTTAAGATACTATTAAATTTAACGATACCAGTTGAGTGCTTACTGTCGTTGGAACAAGAATCTAGAACGGATGTCGGCAGGCACACAATATTTGAAATAAACCGTTTATTGCTTACCAGCAAAGAGGCATTCTCTGATTGCAGAAGCACAAAAGCTGTTGTAGATCACATGAAATATGTAGTTGAAAAAGACACCGAACTCAATATTGAACAGTGTGATAGCATAAATAATTGCCTCTTATTGCTTAGAAACGTTTTGCATATTCCCGAGTATGGGCAGTTGATTTCTAACTGTCCGTTAGCACATTCGAGTATGCAAAATCAAATTATATGGAACATGTTTACACAGAGCATTGATAAAATTATGCTTTACTTGATGTCATCTCCGCAGAAGGTATGTTATACTTTTCTAATTTTCTTAAAGTAAAACTGTTAATTAAGGATGCTAATAAATACCTCATAGTCTTAGCTATTTATGGCGCGCTTTTCCTTTTATGAAATTCATATACAATATAGGGTTAATTTGGAGGGTTGTATATTACTTACTGACTTAATAGCGACCCTTTCTGTTAGTTCAGTGTACAGGTTCGATCTATAATGTCTAACCTGGTCTTTTATTCAACCCCATAGCTTGTAAGCAATGTTGAACACATGACCCCATGTTGTCCGTCAGCAGCGTCTATATATTTTTTATTTGCGCTTTCCACCCTCTCTAGGTGTGCGTACCATCTTAGTTGGTTTTGTTCTAAGTTGTCCTCATTGTAGTCCACTCGTAACGTACCGCAATTGTATCACTAAAAATTCGATCTGGTACACCACTCCATCTTCCTGACAATGTTCTCTTGGCAGCTTGTGGGTAAGAGCCTATTTCCATTTCCTTTAGTATACTTATTGCTATGCTTCAAAAGATTTTGAAAACAGTCGGCAAAGGCGACCAAAGAAACTGTTTATAATTGGGTGATCGGTGGTTACACTTTTCTTGATATTTCCTGCGTCCTAAATTTTGTCCCTTTGCGAACCGTTTCTTCTTTTTATTCTAGGTCGCGTTACCTGTTTTTCTACCAATCCTCTACTCTTGTGATGCTGATGTCCAACAGTCTCTCCACCTTTTAAGTGGTCTTCCCGGTAATCTTCACTTTGTTGGTTCCTAGATCTCTTGCGATTTTCACTAGCCTGTCGTTTTTCATCCTTGACACATGTTTGTTCCACTGCCTTCTTCTTGTCTGGTCCGTCTTACAATGTCTTGAACTTCACGTTTGCCGGATGTTTGCATTTGGTATTCTGCCTCTTAGTGAATTTCCAGACATATTCCTGTATCTTCACCTCTGTTGTTCAGAGTTTTCGTTTTGCGAGTGTTGTATCGGCCCTTGTCTCTACCGCATCAGTGGGCGAATACACGTTTTATAAATCCTCACTTTTACTTTTGTAGTCATGTACTTGTTGTTCCATGCTACATCCCTTAAATATTCTAACGCCGCTGCAGCTTTGTTTGTTTGCGCTTTAATTTCTGCTATTAAGTTTCTGTCGCTCGAAATTTCTACGTCCAGGTATGCTAATATGCTTCAGTTTAGTTCCTTCGCTATTACCAGAGCTTTTGTTTTCTCTGCTGTATTTCCATGTTATACTGTTGGGATGTTGTATGAAATGCGTGGAGGAGCCTGTGTAAATTGTCTTCATTTTTAGCGAATATAGCCGTATCGTTTGCATAACATATATTTTTATTTTTTTATTCCCTAACTGGTAGCCGTAACTTATATTTTTAACGTCTATAATTTTGTTCATTAGGTTGAATAATATCGAGCTTAGAGAGTCTTCCTGTCTTATGCCTCTTGAGATAAGTATTTCTTCTGTTAACCGGCTGTTGACTTGAATTTTTGTCTTGGTATCAGTATTTAGTTGTTTGATTACATGAATTATTTCTACTGGAGCCACTTTTTCTTCCATATATGTTTAAAACATATTTAGTTTCACGCGATCAAAAGCTTTAGTCAGATCAAATAAGCAGCTAAAGGCTGGTTTTTCGTATTCTACGGATTTTTCTAGTATTTGTCGTACTGCAAATATGGTGTCTATCGCTGATCTGTTTTTCCTAAATCCATGCTGTTCTTCATTTATATTTATATATTCTGGCAAAATATTTCATTGTTGAGTTGAGTAAGGTAATGTCTTTATAGTTGCCCCGGGTTCTTTTTTTTTCTGTCTGCTGGTGTTACATTAAGTGAATAGGGTGGGTAATTGATCTCAAGAATACTGTCTTTTATGAGAAATTACTTTACAATCAGTGCAGAGTGAGATGACTTCACAAGCAGTGCAGAAACGGTAGGTGCATGTCATGCAACAAGCACCAACTAATGTTATCTCGAAATCACGATCATACTCCAGAAATCGCTGCAATAATCTCTTCACCAGTTTAATGTAGCGCTATGCACTTTGTCCTTAAAGCACCAATTCTGTCTTTATAGTTGCCCCGGGTTCTTTTTTTTTCTGTCTGCTGGTGTTACATTAAGTGAATAGGGTGGGTGATTGATCTCAAGAATACCGTCTTTTATGAGAAATTACTTTACAATCAGTGCAGAGTGAGATGACTTCACAAGCAGTGCAGAAACGGTAGGTGCATTGTCATGTAACAAGCACCAACTAATGTTATCTGGAAATCACGATCATACTCCAGAAATCGCTGCAATAATCTCTTCACCAGTTTAATGTAGAATGCGCTATGCACTTTGTCCTTAAAGCACCAATTCTTAATGGATCACTCTCTGTTCATCGAAGAAGGTAATCAGCATGGTTTTAATTCTGGATGTTTGCAAACGAAAGTTTTTGGGTCTTTATAATGCTTTTCCAGTGCATTACATGCTAGGATGTTTCCTCTCACTAGATCGTACTGAAACACCCATGGCTCATCACCAATGACAATGCAGTTGAGAAAATTGCATTGTCGCGACAAGACTAAACGAAGTCTGCACACGATCCAACCAGATGCGGCTCTTCTCTGTTTTTAACCATCCGTAAGACGGCACGAACTTTGCACAGAATGTATCATTACTGATTTTCAATTCATCCATCACTCCGTCGATCACTTCACTATCAAAGAACCTATCAGCACGCATTGCTGAACCTGGAAATCAGAATCCATTTACATTTCAGATTTGTCCTGAATTTTCGTTTTAACATTTTTCCGTATCTTTTAGCTGGTGTATTTATTGAAGATGTATCACAGTAACTGTATCAAGCTCTCGTGTTCTCCTGCTGGTTATATATCCGTATCAGTCGTTACTGTATCTTCCAGTGGTGATTGATTATTTTAAGCGGAATTTTCTTCCCATTCCTTACCATAAATCGCAGTTTTTGTTTTTATTCTTTATTTATCCTACCTGATCTCCAGGGAGTCTGCTTTTTAAACTACCTACCTTCACTTTATCACATTCTTTCTCCTCCGCATTTAGTAATGGCGGTTTGAATATTTTCCATGTTTCTTCTGTATTTTAGTTGCTTCTTTGTTTCAAAATATGATATTCTTGTATCAATGCATTTGCTACGATGATCCGTAAATAATGAAAGCTAAAATGTTTGCTGCTGTTATTGATTCTTCTAATAATCAAACAATAATGTGTTGTAAAGGCTCATTGCTCACTCATGCCAATTACGTTTTACTATTATTTTAGTTATACTGGGGCGTTGCGCTGGTTCAGCTGATAGCCTTAATGTATAAAGACCAACATGTGGGAACTCTTCAAAAGTTGCTTAGCGTTTGGTTTGAAGCATCAATGAGTGAAAGTTCCGATGATAACGAGAGTAACACCTCTCCCCAAAATCAGTGCAGTGGAGAATCCTCGCCTACGTTGACATCTGATCCTACTTCGGATTCAAGCGATAATGGAGGCAGTGGAAATGCAAAAACCGATAGAAGCAAAAATATCGCAAATAAAATCAATACTTCGGCTGAAAGAAATAAAAATAGCACAGCTGATGTATGTAACAGGACTGCTGAATTTGTAAGAGCGTCACAAAATCGCACAAAGGTACTTATTGGGATAAAAAGAGGTATATCGACAGAGACTGATAATAGCACAAATAGCGGGGGATCACAAACCACTGATTCAGGAATCTCCAGTAATGTAAGTAATTTGTTTTAATAATATTTATAATTATATTTTCTGTTATAAACCAGGGAGAGAGTCAAGCACAAACCCGTGTTATATCGAATAATGGAAACACAAAGCAGTTGTCAAATAGTGAATTAAAACAAGAAGCCACGCTTAAATCTCCTACAAAATACATTTGCCAGTCTTATCAAAGCGAGTTTTCGGACTGTGGATATGTAACTCAATTAGAGAACAGGGCAGAAACTATATCAACATCAAGTAATGATGACGACCAACCGCAAGAAAAACCTGTTCATCAGAAATCATTTCAGAAAATTCTATACACTAATGTGAAAAACAGAACAGCAACTATTTTGGAGAAAAAGGAATCACGTAGGAAGAAGTTGGTAAAACGAAGTAAAACAAATATGTTAGTATACGGTAAATGATTACGTTGCGCGGTGTGTAATTATTTAAATTTTTAGAATAAATATGAAAGGCCTCATGCACCACATGCCTACAGATGAAGACATTAGCAGTGTATTAAAGGAATTTACAGTAGATTTCCTGTTGAAAGCTTATGGTACATTGGTGCACAATTTGCACACACAGCTTCTTACAAATGTCCAACTTCCAATTGACACCTCTCACTTTTTCTGGCTTGTAACTTATTTTTTAAAATTCGCCGCTCAGCTTGAATTAGATTTTGAACTAATAAGTTCTGTTTTATCATATGATATAATATCATACTTGGTTTTTCAAGGCGTTTGGTTGTACGAAGAGTTAGAAGTTCGGTATCAATTAATGGATGCTGATTTAAAACCAAGCTTGAGGCGGCTCCATTTAGTAAGTAAACAACGATTCTGAAGATATTTTATAAAAATGTTCAATGTTTAAGGTTGTTACTGCTATAAGGGAGTTTTTGCAAACACTTGAAACTTACCAGAAAATCGCACACTTAAGCGAGGATGATCACAATAGTCTAGTAAATTTGGAGTTACAGCTTAGTGAGATGGACGAACTAAAAAAATTATTTTTATTATTACTGCATCATTATAAACCTTCACAGAGCAAGCAATATTTGCAGGACCTAATTATTACCAATCACTGCTATCTGTTGCTTTTGGATAAAACCTCAAAAAATGGAAATTTTAAAGTAAATATAATGGATCACTTAAAACAGTAAGTAGTTTTTTTAACAATATTTATTCTCTTGGAACTTGAGCCTGAAGGAACCTAAAGCAAACTGAATAGGAAATTTTATTTGATGGTATTTGAATGATTTTGCATGCTTGAAATTTGACACCTACATCCCGATGTACTGATCGTGATATCGCCTAACACTCAGAGCCGGACGTTCTTAGAGAATGTGTAGCAGTGTGTCCTCCTCTTCATAGTAAAATCTACAGGTGGGATCTCACTTTACCCTAAATTTTGCTGAATTGTCTTCCGAGACAGCATGCTCCTGCTATTCACCTCGGTCGTTTCCTGTTTAGTTGTAGAATTTCTTTCGTTCGTTACCTGGAGGAGTTCTTCACGAGCATCCGCGACTCATCTGGTTCAGTTGAATTCTGCTTAGCCAGGTGGTTTGCTTTTGCATTAACCTTCATGTTCTTTAGGTCCTGGTATTCATTCTAGTTATTCTATTCTGTTCTGCCAGTGTCACCAGTATTTCTAGGCTTTCGTATACCATTCGAGGATGTATTTCTATGCTTTCAAGAGTTTTAAGTGCCGCTTGGTTCTCTGACTGCATGGGCTTTCTGAATCAATACGTGCGGGTCATGATTGCAACTACTTCCATCTGAAAGAAGGTAGCGAAACAGCCCAAGTTTGTGCTAATGCTTCCGACCCGCTAGCCGTTTGTGATTCATACCAGATGGCCCTCCACGATTTTTCAGCTCTTGTTTCTTCTCCTTTGCGCCTTTTCAGGGATCCCTACCCTTTAAAGGTTTTCTGAAGTCGAAATCAATGCTGATTCTATCAGAATGGATAGTAGTGGCTCCCGTGACCATATGTCTTCATTCTGTAGGCCGCCAGAAGTGACGGCGGTTCCACTACTAAATGTAGTGTAGCGCCTCCAATGATGCGGTTCTTCTACGGATTTGCTACTTACCTACTTAATCAAATCCTATTTTACTGCCGAGCAGTGTCGAGGTGCCTTTTCACTACGGGCTTGGCTTTTCGATATGCATCGAGAGGTAATGGGGCCTGCGGCCTTTCAACCATTACGTTCCCACAGCATATGCCGAAACTTTTTTTTCTTTTCGCATTCACCCTTTCCCTTTACACTCATAGGAACTTCCAACCACATTAACGACTGTTCTGGTGGGAATATGACATTCCGGATCGACTATTTAACGTATCCATCCAACAGTACGAAGAGCCATGTTGAACGCAGCTTTGGGACCCCAATCCAAGTAGGTGCTGACCAGAACATGAGTTGCTTAAGTCTGATTAGCGAACGAAAATGATGTTTCACGCTGCGTCAACCCGGGACATCGGATTTGTTTTGTATCAACTTATTCAAATTTCCCAAAATGATGTTGGTATCATGCGCATGTCGGTATGCGTAAATTCTATTGTATTTTAGATCCAAGAGTACTCCATCTACCATCCATCCAAGATACAATACTTATATTACTCTGGCCAATATGGTATCCCGGCAGATTTTTGAATCTATCAATTAAGTTGCGGATGGCTAGGCTGGGCAGCAATGGACTCAATGAGTCTCCATGTTGTATACCGGAATTTCAGTTTATTTCTTGTGTATAATCTATTCACGATTGATTTGCCATCCAACAGGCTATGGAAATCTGGGGGAAAGTGTGGTATCATTGAAATTTGACAATTAATTAAGTTGGGTTATGTTAGTTTTTCTTGATGGAGGTTATGTTTTTTGAAAGCAGGCAATGTTGCCAGTGGAGCTTGTTTGTTCATTTAACGTCCGCCTATTGCTGTTCAATATTGGTTTATAATACTTAGATATAATAATGATTTCATTATAAATAAAATAATAACTATAATTTAAATGTTGTCGTAACACATACCAAATACATATTGCTGTTCTTTTTATACGAGAATTCTGAACTCAATCGTATGTATACAGAGCATATTCCACGCCATTCTTTGTTGTCCTATATTTAGGTCTTGCAGCAAATTAAGAAGAATTAACGTCCATGCCACTCATGTTTCAAATTGATATTATGGTAGACCAGTGGTTGACTGTTTGCCTCTGGTGCTCAGAGACCCAAGTTCGTATTCCACTGAGGTCAGTGTTTTTCTCGGGCGAGATAAAAACTGTAAAACACTCATTCACAATTTAGATGCCAAAAGAATATCCCCTACCCTATTCCACCTTCATGCTATCACTAGAAGTATATGAATCATCGGCACCCTCCGATTCTGAATCAGATTTCCCAATTGAAATAATGAAAGGAGGAATATTTTCAAACGATAGATTTCCCATATGTTTTGTCCAGTCTTCCGAAATAAGTTTTTCACAATGCGCACAGAAATTTTGCCACATGGCGGGGGTACATTTTGAAAGAGCCTCACGCCATAAATTTGCAACCTTGTCTTTCGATTTTGGCTGCGAATTTATGTGCTTATTGTAATAGGTCTTACAAAACCCCCACGCCATTTCAATTGGATTGTATTGACAATGGTATGGAGGCAATCGAAGAACCTCATAGTTGCGCTTTTTCAAAATTTCGTCAGTTACGTATCTTTTATTTCCGTCTGCTGTAAAAGGTTTAATTAACTCCCAAAGTCTCAAAAATTTAATTTTGGATGCAACGACGTGTTTTTGTTCACATAAAATTCTGCGTCCATTCACCATTTTGTGTTTGTAACCCATTGATTTAATAATTTTGAATAAAGTAGTCCTGCCCCCTTTGTATTCCAAGTTTTCGCGAGAGTCAGCCAAGAGTTTGTCGAGAGTAAAATGTTCATTCTTCAGATGATACTGCCAAATTTGTCGTTGCAAATCTTTTTTAAACGTGTAATTTAAGAAAACGTCCGTCTTAGCGCGTATACTACAAATGGAAGATTTCAAAACGTCCTGTCCTTGTAATAAAATGTCCCTTATAGATCGCTCAGACACCTAAAATTATAAGTAATTTGCAATTGCATATTTATGAAATAATACATGCTTACCCCAAATATATCACTTAATCGATTTATAATCGTATATCGTGTGAAGTCTGGCCTATCTCTTTTATAATAGTTGAAAGCTTTAACAATTTGTAGTTTCGTAAGTTTGTTGATAACTTTCACCATTCTGACAATTAAGAAGGTATAATATATTATGTGTTTTATTAATTCTACACTTACTAGATTATTTCAGAAAAGTGGGGGACTCTAGAGCTGGCAACAGGGCAATTTCATTTTGACATTGCTAGAAATCAATCAAATAATATTTAAGAAAGGCAAATTAAGAAAAAAAAAACACAGCCTGCTGGATGGCAAATCAATCGTGAATAGTGTATATTCATTATCTATTTTGGCTTTTTTAACTTCGAAATTCATATCGTGTATGATCTTAATAATTTTGTTAGGCATTCCTATTTCTCTTAGTATAGATATTATGTTACAAATCCTTACGGGGTCAAATGCTTTTGTGAGGTAAGCAAAGCAAAGGAACGCTGGTACATTGTATTTAATTGCTTTTTCGATTATTTGTCGCATGTTAAATATTGCGTCGGTAGTTGACCCCTTATGCCAAAATCCCCGTTGCTCTTCGATTATAGGTACATATTGCTGCATTATTTCCAGAATGGTTCTTGATATCAACTTGTCGATTTAGTTTAACATAGTAATACCCTGATAAAAGTCACGATTGATCTTCTCTCCTTTCTTAAGATTGGAATAGGTACGCTGAATTTGCATTGTAAGTGTATCTTCATAAATTTTAGTAAATATTAGATTATGTAATCTTCTTAGTTCTATAATCAAAACACCACCTCTATATTTCAGGCATATGTTCCTAACGATATCCATGCCGGCTGTTTTCCTATTTGCCAATACTGTCCACTGTCCAGGATCTCTTAATTTCCTTCTTTTTTTGTTACCATTTTCTTCATCTCGAGTTCTAGAGTCTTATCTTTTTTCTGATTTTGGCATAATAGTTTGAAATAGTTCTTCCATAGCTTGAATTTTGTCGAACTTTATTTTGTCGGTTACTTCGACTTCGACATTCTAAGCATTTTTCAAACTTTCTTCTGGGGGCCATACACATCCCTCAGCAATTTCTTTGTGAAGCTTTCCCAATAACCTTCCTTTATCTGTTTTATTCTTGTATTAGCCAACTTTCTTTCTCTTATATAGTTACAGTACTAATACATGTTAGAATTAAATTCTTATTCACATAATGATTTAAAATATCATTTTCAGGTTTGCAACCTCCGAAATCATGTGCCAGTATGGTATTTTGCTCGAAGAGTTTCAAGAAAATGGAGAGTTTGTTAATAATTGCATTTTTACAATGATGCACCATACCGCAGGTGACTTGGGCAACGTAACCACGTTGTTCTTACCGAATATTCTGAAAACATTTTCGAAAATTTGGGAAACAGATTATCAAATTTGTGATGTACATTTTTACTCTACCAGTTTGAATTAGTTTTAACTATGGTGTTTTCAGGATTGGTCCGATTTAATTGAATATGTAATCCACAGGTTCATAAACATATCCAAAAGTAATCAGCAAATATATTCAATTTTATCACCAACTACCACTATTATAAACAATGATATTGGAAATCTCTCCACACCTGGAATAACTTCAGGGATGTCCATTGAAAATGAGTAGGTATTCTCATGTTCAATTCTCACATTTATTAAAGAATTAACTTCGCTTTGATGGCTATCTGAGGAAAAGCACATTTTAATACAAAAATAGCATACACGTCAAGAAATACATGAAAAACTTAGAAAGAACTTTTAAAAGAAAAAAAAAATAATAAAGATTTCTTTTTATATTTACTTAGTTGTCTTTGTACTTCTCTTTCTTTAAACTTATTCAGTTTATTGATGCGGTTTGGGAACATATTTCTATATCTAAATAAATATTTTCATGTTCGTTAGAACGGCGATTCAGTATTTTAATTGTTTCAGATGGACAAAGGAGGAAACACACTTTCAAAGATTTAAAAACTATGATGAAAAGTATCTTAAGAAAACTAACAATAATTTGATAAAAGCGGAGCTTGAGACAAGCACATTCAATGATGACATGGTAGTAACGTCAGATACTAATATAAACGATAGTGCTGATGTTGAGTCGCCAATATTAAACCATGAAAACTCGGTGAATAGCGAGATTAAAGTTTTAAAGGAGCATTTAATCAAGGAAAAGAAACACAAGTTGATATTGTGGTTACAGAAAGCACTCTTGGAAGCGTGTTACGCAAAATTACTTGTGGCAAATTCGGAGATAGATTGTAAAAACTGCAGTGTACCACCTGTTACATATTATTATACACGTACGTTATGTATATATTTATATTATTACTACTATATTAATTCAAAACAAAAAAAAATTGGTCTACAACATTATGTATACAGTGTGTCTCACTGTAGACGGCACCACCCCAGTATTTTGTTTATACAGGGTGTCTCAGAAAGAATGGGCCACCGTTTAGCCATAGATTCTTTAGGTAAAAATAAACCGATTAAACCTAATATACCTTAGGCAGAAAGTCCTTCCTTAAGAAGTTATAGGGCCTTAAAGTTCAATTTTTTATTTTTTCTTTTTATTGTAATTTCCACAAATTAAAAGATATTTCTTTGAAATTTGGTATACCTACTTATAATTATGTACTACAGTCGCAGAATAGTATTTTTAGTGTTTACGAAAATTCCTCCACACTCGTTATGTCGACGCATTATCGTAAACAAAACAGAAATTAAAATTACTATTTCTATAACACCAAAGTATTTAATTGACTTAGCATTGTTCTTTACTGTAGGTCACAAGCACTACCCATTGTTTTTGTGATCATGGCTACCTGATAATTGCATGTCATAACTACAGCCCAAAATTTGGGACAAGCATTTTAAGGCAAACGGTTGCATTTACGCGTATGAACTAAGAGTACCTTATTTTTGTAATTTTTAATTCTCTTTCAGAAAATAACATAAAATTTTAAAATATTCTACTAATAACAAAGTTAGAGCTAATATAAAATTTTAGTGGTAGGTTAAGTGCCTCTTACGGTCAAGTCTGGTTAATGAAAATAATTCTGCGACTGTAGTACATAATTATAAGTAGGTATACCAAATTTCAAAAAAATATCTTTAAATTTGTGGAAATTACAATAAAAAGAAAAAATAAAAAATCGAACTTTAAGGCCCTATAACTTCTTAAGGAAGGACTTTCTGCCCAAGGTATATTAGGTTTAATCGGTTTATTTTTACCTAAAGAATCTATGACTAAACGGTGGCCCATTCTTTCTGAGACACCCTGTATACTATCGATTGAAAAAATTTCTTTTTTCTGCTTATACCTCTCACTAAACTGTAATTTTAGGATATGTTACTTTCTCTTCACGGTGAAATGCTAGCCTACTACGATTTAAAATAAACAACAAAATTGAAGAAGTCGTATTAGGGATTTTTTTACAACAAAATTTTGTTAATAAAAGTTGTTCAGAATCGTTCAAAGCTAAATACGCTAAATCCAAAATTTCATCAAACATCAAACATCAACGGAGAATGAATTAATAATTTAAGATATGCGGATGATGTGATAGTGATTGCAAAAAATTTCGACGAGATACTGACAATGTTAACGGAATTAGAACAACAATCGTAAAAAATAGGATTGAAAATAAATCGAAAGAAAACGAAAGTAATGGTAAACAGTGAAGAACAACGACAAATTACATTAGGGACTGATATATATATATATATATATATATATATATATTCATACAAGGTTAATATGACCTCCAAAATAGGTATGTTCTTAACGTAGTCACCTCCAAAATTTCGTTGTCACTTCCGATTTCGGAGGTGACAACGTATCGCCATAGTTGTTAAGTTTTCTGATACTAGATGTGCTCAGGGGTCCATTCCCGAAAATTTGCCTGGGGGTGATTTTGACCCCCCGTATCTACAAAACGGTCTTTTAGTTCGAGTATATACCGCTGGCGCTGGCGTCGCTTATGAATTTGGTACGGCCAATACAAAGTCACCTCCGGTATGCAGACTGCCTCTTGTCACCTCCAAAATGACGGCAACGTCGCCTTCGTTCTATGGTGTAATATTACATTAGAACAGGGGACTGCCAGATCGAAGAAATCATTAAATCTTCGAGTGGAGAGCGGCAAATTTGAAATGCTTAGTCGTTGACGGAACATTTTAGATCCGTTTTATGTTCGAGAAGCCAATAAATTTAAATAATCCGATTAAAGTGGATTTATAAACAATGAGTCCCTGACAACGGTGGCATAAATTCATTAAAATCGAAACAAAATTATATTTCGGCTAACTCTTCGAGCACGTCGATTTTATTTCCAAAAAATACATACTTTTACATTAAATTAAATTTCAAACCTTCAACTGTTTTCGAGTTATGACATCATCATCAATTTGTTTTAAAAATTTTGACATTTTTTCGACTATATTTTAACCAGATATAGGCATATTTCAGACGTTATATTTAGCTACAACATGTTTCTATTTATGAATGAATAACGGAAAGCTAATAACTACTGGTTTTCTTTTAATTGCTTTTTTATTAAAGTTAAATATCTACGTTCTACACTTGAACTTAAAAGAACTGATTACTAATAAAAAACACAAATTCATAAAGGTTTTTTTTTATTGGGAATACTGTTGGCTAGCAGAAAATTCATTGTTAAAGACCGTATTTAATTATAAATGTGGTATACCAGTAAAGATATAAAAAATAAAGATCAAGTTTCCTCTGGAGGAAATTTATTTTCAACCATATCGCACACTTCACATAGAATCAAATTAATAAAATAGATTTTTAGATTTTTTCCTAGAATCAGCAGTAGGCTATGGAAATAAAGCATATTTTTGACGATCTTTGGAAATAAAAAATGTACAGGGCATCTTCAAAAATTAAATTATCAAATTTTGTCAAATAACTCGGAAACAAAAGAACACTTTTGAGTATTACATTAATTTTTTGCTTTTGGCCAACAGTTACCGAAATAAAAATAAGAATTTATTTTATCTAATATGTAATAATTTAATATTTGATTCTGTGCTTACCAGCTCCTTCTCTGTAGAGGGTTCAATAATGTTTTCAACTAGTAAAATAATTATTGATACATTTGACTGATGAGATGAGGTTGTTTCAAAATTGTAAATGTTCGATTTTTGTGTATAAGCATTAATGTCGAATTCAGGGTCCCTATCATCATCATCAACAGTTTTCACTGATTCAGATATAATAAGTACTACCTGTACTATCCGTTTTTTCATTACTTTTCGAAGGTTTTCTGCAGCCAGCAGAAATCATAGTCAATTCATCTTTTATTTCTTCGGGAAAATGGGTAATTAAACCTGGGGTAAATTCTGTATAAATTTTATCTAAAAATATGGTGGATTTCGTTTGACTTTCTCCTTGAAAACGATCACTACTATCGATTGTAAGCAAGTTAATATCATCAATTTCTATGGGTAAGTCATAAAAGCTATTACTATTAATCCATTCCTACAAATAAATAGTTTTTCTTGCATTTTCCTAATAAAAAGTATTAATTTGTTTACTTAAATCCGTTTTCTGAGTACTAAATTCTTTCTGGGAAATTTCATCTGGTGGAAGCTGAATTTGCTCTTTTTTGTGTGATTCTTCCACTAGTCAAAATACAAAATAATGTGTTGAATTTTGTGAT
The DNA here is from genome assembly GCA_014611495.1 of Limonius californicus. Taxonomy (NCBI): domain Eukaryota; kingdom Metazoa; phylum Arthropoda; class Insecta; order Coleoptera; family Elateridae; genus Limonius; species Limonius californicus. Next base: position 18,034 of record JABXWE010017503.1, read on the forward strand.
AACATTATAATTAATTTATTTATTCAATGTGAGTAGCTGTACAAACTGTAACGGTAAATGGAGTTAATTATTGAATTACTACTTAGGGTATAAACAATTCTAAGCAATTATAGCTTCTTGAATACTGGGGTTATTTTAAAAATGTGCCGGCATATTGAAATAACAACAGTTGCCGGAATATGCTTCTTACCCGGAATACATAATTGTGAAGGATGATACTGTAAGTCACTTGTTGTTTAAATGATCGATAAAAAGAAAGTATTTGTTTACTTTTTAACAAGCATTTTTATATTAACCCTTAACTGGTGACGTGCCATTCCGTGACGTAGTTTGTGATGTACAATCCCCTGACTCTTCCACTTAATTCATTATAATTAGGCTGATATAACAGTTTGCTGCTTTTTAATCTTTTCCCTTTTCTCATTACTACCCAAAACTATTTTTTGTGTTAGTTCTATACTTTTTTAATAAAGTCGTTGACTAAAAGAAATGTAATAAATATGATTTTTTAAATGATTTATAACAAATATTAAACTTAAGGGGCTCCTAAAGCGACCTAACTACCAAAAATTGAAAGTTACATTTTACATCGACAAACCATTATATTTGTTTCCCTGTCCGACACGGGGCTCATGGGCGTCTAAGTGAATGCTGGAAAACGAACTGCAGCCAATGTAAAAAACAATGCGTATAATATACGAAAAAGTAAATTACTAACAGATTCTGTTCTGATTGTAAGAAAATCAGATAAATTTTGAGATTGGGGTTGTGTGCATTATGTTCTTAAAAGATGGTAGTTTGTAATAAGGTGATAAAAAATTTCACTAAATTAATTTCACTTTAGTAGCTCCTTTAATACTAAATAGAAATAAATATTTTGTTAAAAATTGGGGATACCGGCAGTAACTTTACCATATGAATTAGCACTGCATTAGGTATCAATACTCTTTTATAGAGTATTTCGGCATGCATTGGTAGATTCTACCTTCGCGAACACAGGTAGTTCTTAAAAACTGAAACAAATGTTTCTTTCCTATTTTTCTGTATCATTAGTGTTACTAAAGTCTGAAAACCTGAAAACAACTTGTGAAAAAGAAATTTAAAGTAAAATATAAGGGTTATCACAGGTATTCTGACATAACAATATCGATTTCAACCCCTCCTTTTTTTCATTTGAATTTTGAGAAACCGTGTAAATGGAAAAAATGATATCTTTCTTTTTCAGGTATTGCTCTTAGAATTCCTATACGATTGAACCTTTAAATAATCCGCCGAAAAAAATTATTTTTATGCACTATGGGACCCTTATTTTGTACGATTCGTGCGTGAATACCGCAATGAAACTTTTCCTGATCAGTAAATTGATTAAGGCGGCAGCGATTGAGCAGCCATAAGACACCTCTCATATTTAACAACATAAATAGGTGATCAATCACTAATTTTTAACTATTAGTCGGGTAAATTGCTACAGAAATATTCATACTCAGTAACAGAATTATAAAAACTACGAATAAGTTCAAAGAAACTGATTCCGAAATTACATTGGCGTTCTAATACTATACTTAATATTCAACGTACATATATTCGATATGTCGAGAGGCAGAACGTACCGGCCTCCGTAAAATGCGGCAACACTGCTGGAGGTCACTAAGGTGTATGCATAACATAATATATATATACAAGTGGAGGTGACTTTGTATCTCGTATATGAACTATATACACAAATTTGTTTTTTGAGAAATCGTTTCCCCTCTTTAGGAAACCGTATTCTAGACTTCCCCCTCATCACAAATATGCCCTTATATAAGACCCAGGATATCGGGGTAACCCGGAGGTCAGGTCGCCATATTCATGACCCGGAGGTGACAGCTTAACAGCTATCAATATATATATATATATATATGTATATATATATATATTTATTTTCGGTACAAGTCGAGATCTTTTGGAGTTACAAACTGTACAAGAGGAGATCCTTTTTTAAGGTGAGATCCGATTTTGGATCTCATCTTGTATCCCTGTGTATATCGTACTCATTCAAGAGGGGAGGTCAAGGGGTGGTGAAATTCAAATTTTTGCCCGGAGCTCAGTTTGTACCCATTTTGCTCGATTTTATACTCTAGAAGTTCATCTAACTCCACTGTAGAGAGCGCCGCAGCGCCTTTTGTGTATAAAACCGCAAGATATATTTTCCAGTCAACTTGCGATCCTACACGCTTGGCAACATCGCGGA
>JABXWE010017504.1:0-18961 GCA_014611495.1 Limonius californicus
CCATTGCTGTAAACGGGTCGTTTTGTTCAAAGTATTTAGGAAAGCCAGTGTTTGGTAGCACGAATATTTGCATTGGTTACGAGCATGTGGGAGGACCTGGATCATGTACTGTAAGTTATAAGTGTAAGCGTAGTATTTTCAGGTCTAAAAACGTGTTACATTTTAGACCGACCTCGGCTCAGGCCTTACATTTAAAACGAATAATGGAGAATTGTTGATCGGGCTTCTCATAAACAAATGCCTATGTGGGGTTCCACGTTCCATGGGAGTTTGTGTCAGAACGACGCAACATCTCAGATGGATCAGGCAACAGGTCTACAAGTACAGCAACGGAAGGGAAATTGTTTAATGTGAGTGAAGTTGATAAATAACATTTGTATTTCGAAATATTTTTGCAATAAAAAGTTGCTAATACAGCCCACTGTATTAGAAAACCTTAAGTAACTTTACTCAATTATTTATTAAGAACCTTTACGCCGTAATGGCAGAGCAAGGCGGCTTAGTAAGTATTATAAAAAAAATTTAATTATTATTTATATAGGTGTGGCGATTTTAATTAGTATTTGTTCTTATAATTATTTATATTTAATGGATTACTAAATGCTAAAGTGACTGCATTAGATTTACTATTCACTAACCCATATTTTACTGGAAATGAATTTGCGTTTGCCGTAATTCTGTTATGTAACTATATGACGCACAGTCATATTTTTCGTGTCCTTTACGAATCTATCTTTAGGGACTTGGACACGGCACGTACCGATAGTTATAAACCCTGTTGATGTTTACTAAGCGCCAGCTCTTTTGAAAACGTTCACTTTAGTTCGAACGGTAGCGATCATAACGCCTTTCTTATCATAATATCCATAGCTAAATTTGACCACAGCGTCCTCGCTGGTTGTACTATCTATTAAATATTTTATTATAACGGTTAGCGTCGCGTTAGTATTTAAATGATAATAATAACTATTTGCTGCATAAGAATTTTTAATATATTGTGGGCGATGGTCTGTAGGTCTTGTCATCAGCATCAGCATTGTGTTTATACGTTTCGCAAATGGTTTCCCCCTTCTAAGCGCTATCTCGCTTTGATGTTCCAATCATTTACCATTAGATCACTAAATTATTTATAGCGAATTTTCTTCCATTTCGGGAAGTTCCATTCCCACTATTGTGTTCTTGCGACATCCGCTTGATATACCCACACCAGTTGAACCCGTTTTGTTCAATTTCTCTCACAATGTATGTATATTTGTAAGGTGGTATATATTTTCATTTCGTACGTTTTTTTTTAATTATACGGTGTGACATCGCAACTAGCCTAAAAAACCAATTAGCAATTTTGATCTAACTTAAATTAACTAAATGGTTATGTTAAGAATTCACCTACTGGCGTTCTTTCAGTTCTGTCTTGCAACCCTTTTTTTGTGTGTTATCACTTCCATTTTGCTGTTTTTTACTGACGTGTTCACGTCTCTTTACACTCAAATTGTTTGGTCCTCTTGCGCGTTCTGTAGATCTGTATTGTCGAGGTGTTGGATGTTTACGAGATGAAGCCCGGTCTCATGTTTATAGGCAAGGTCCTTAATTTCCTCCGTCACGGGTTTTATCCCCAGATCCCTGTGGATATCACTGTTTCTAGTATAAATTGGTATTTTCATTTCATTTCATTTCATTTCATAATCGTGATTCTCGTTTGTACCGCTTGGGTAGTGTCCAGGCTGTGTGAGGCAAGCCTAAGCTTGCACCTCAGGGCCCGACTTTGCGGGTTACCGTATTGGTGCGTAACCGTGCTTGGCTTGCCTGGTGTGTGTACGTTGTTGTTTATGGTCTTGTTACTCTTCTAATGCGACTCTTATACAAGGAGTGGCTTTAATTTGATCCTCAGTGACAAATGGAGACCGGGACCCAGTAACGAGCACCCAAGAAATTAGAAAAATTTCCGACTCCTAATGATTCGAACCGGGAAGTGTTCGGACTATTACATCCAAAGCCTAGCTGTGTTACCACAGAGCCACCCCAGCCTATACTGGTTTTAAAACTTGATTGTACAGAAGTAACTTGTTATATATTGAAAATTGTGAGTTTCTTCCCAGTAACCAATATCTTTTCCTATATTTTATATTTAGTTCTTCTCTTTTCTTCCTTATATGCTCTTTCCATCGTAGTTTGGCATCGAAGTTAGTTCCAAGATACTTGTTGAGTGTCACTGGCACATGATCATCCTTCTTGTTTTTATCATGCAGTTGATATGCACTAGCTTGCTTTCGTTTAGTTTTATTCTCTATCGTTTCGAAGCAAATTTCATAGGCAGATTTTTCCTAGTTCATGATTTAGTCCTTGTTGCCATACTTTATCAAAAGCCTGGGAAACATCTAAGAAGATTTCTGAGCAAACTTTTTACTCCTCAAGGATTTTCTCTATGCTATTTATTATCCTGTGAATTCGTTCTACAGTTGAATGGTGGATTCGGAATCCAAACTGGTGCGTTGGTATCAGTTCTTTTCTTTCTATTATTGGTTTGAGCCTTTTGAGTAATCGTTTTTCAAATAACTTTGAAAGTATTGGCAGGAGCGGGATGCGACACTATGATACTGTTTCATTCGGCGGTTTTGCTGGCTTCTGTATCATTATGACTTCGACTACCTCCCTGAAATTCGGTACATATTTTAGTCGAAATACTGCATTTATAATGTTAGTTAGTTGTAGTACTCCTTTTCTAGGTAGGTGTTTCAATACTTTCCCTGTTACTAAATCAAATCCTGCTACTTTTTCGGATTCATGTATTTTTTTAATTTCTTTCTCCACATGTCGTGGAGTAACCAATTTTATTTCTTCCTCCTATCTTCCATCTTCTACATACAGTGCTTTATTTTGTACTTCTTGTTCTTTCGGTTAAAATATCTTTTCAAGGTGGTTTGCGAAGGCATCTGCCTTCTGCTTATTGTTCCTTGCCCAACCATTTTCAGTTCTTAGTGGTGGCACCTGGGATATCGGTCTTCTGATTTCTGGAGTGCTGCTACAAGCAACGTGTTGAATATCCAGTACAAGCTTTTCAGCTTGGTGGTTCAATTGTTCCTTATTTCTCAGGGGCACCTTCAGCTGAATTCTGTCCTTTAGATCTTTTTGAAACGCTTTCCAATCTGTGTGTTTGTTAGTCAGTGTTGGGTTACATTGTTTCTTGATTATGTTTTAGCTTAATGTTAGAATTATTGGAGAGTGGTCGGAGCTCAGGTCAAAGTTCTCTTAGATGTTGATAAAGTTTGCTGGTACTTTCTTGGATATGAAGAAATTAATCAGTTCCGGTATTTTGTCTTGATCTGAGGGCCAGTAGGTGGGTTTTCCCGTGGAGTGGCAGTTAGAAGTCCTTTCACTTTTGCGGCTTCATGCAATTCTTTTCCTTTAGTTGTTGTCAGTTTTGAACACCAAATTAGACTTTTGACGAATTAAATTTAGGTGGGACGTTGTGACTAGAAAGGATGGTATGGCCTAAGACAACTGTGGGCGTAATCACTAAAGTGGGCGTTACTATCAGATTGGACATATGTTGAAACTCAGTGGCAGGCATTGTGATTAGAGCGAGTAGTATGACCAGAGAGTATTTTTATGGTGAAATTTACTGGTGGGTGTTGTGGCCAGGCTAGGAACTATGCCCAAACTCAGGGTGATAGTTGTGACCACTGTATGTACCAAGTATCTAATATGCGTCGGTGGGCGTTGTGATCAAAGCGAACATTAGGATCATATGTTGTGTTGGAAGTTGTAACCAAAGTAGTTAATATGACCTAAATTTCGAGCAGGTGTCACTACAATGGATTTTAGATGTAACTCAGCGGTCGGCGTTGTGACCAGCGTGCTATAAACATTACGACGAATTAACGTGGTAGAAGTTGTATCAAAGAAGGCATATCACTGAAATTTATATTGACGTACTGACCAGAAGGGATGGTTTGGTCAAACTAAACGGTAACCGTGGTGACCAAAGTGGACATTCAAACTAAGCGGTAGATGTTGTGACCACAACGAGCAATATGACTAGAAGGACATTGCGATTAAAATCACAGGTGGATGCTGTAAGCAGGGTGGACATTATGTTTAAAGTGATCAATGAAAGTTTTGACTAATGTCCTAAGTATCTAATAAGTATACGTCGGTGATTATTGTCATCAAAATGAACATTGGCACCATGTACTGTGTTGAATGTTATAACCAAAGTAGGTAATATGATCTAAAGTTCGAGTAGACGTTGTCACCAGATTTAATGTCATGGTCACACTCAGTCATTGGTGTTGTGAATGGACGACCAGAGCGCAACATTATGTTCAAACACAGCGGTAGGCGTTGTCATCAAACTGGACATAATGTTTAAAATCATGGGTAGGAGTCATGATTACTGTCTATATATATGTAATATGTGTCGGTAAGCGTGGCATTATGACTACATATTGTGTTAGAAGTAGGTAATATGACCTAAATTTCAAGTGGGCATTGTCACCAGAAGGGATGTTATAATCAGACACAGCGGCGGAGTACGTGCTATGATCAGCGGTGATGCGTTATAAATTGAATATTAGTCAGTGGGGTGTTGTGACCACGGTGAACACTATTTATATGATTATGATATGATATTATTATCTGATATATGATTTAAATTAGGAGTTGGTATAATCACAGCCGGTGCTGTGAAGGCGATAACTATCGGTGGACGTTGTGAATGGTAATTGTTATATCTGAAACCCAAAAGTAAGGACTAATTGTCCATCCAAACCACTTCAGAAAGTTTCTTTGGTGCAAGTGCTTGTTAGGTAACGGTTTTTGCCGGCTGTTATTATTACTTGAATGTGCGCTCAACAGATAAGTATTTGTTAAAATATACGTAACATCTCTCGGCTCTATAACAGCTGGGAAGAATTATAAGAGTTTGAAGCCATAAAGGCCATGTAGAGGAATGTTGAGAAGGGTCAGCGGCGGCAGTCTACGTGGGACAGGCTTAGTAATTAGGCGTATGTTGTATATCTTTGGCGTAATAACTAATTAATAACGTTTGCGAACCTACTAACTCATTGCTATGCGATTATTTTCTAAGCTGAGGCGAGATGCGAATTTAGTGTTCCCATGTATGTGATGATATATAAAGATAGGCTGCAACGACAATGTCAGTTGATATAAGCAGTGATGTCCCTGGCAAGGTTATGGTTTATATACCTTGAAGCGTTATATGTGTTTTCCCGAATGATTGCGTGTTATCTACTTATTATTATATATGGTTTATATCCCATAAAGTGTTATATGTGTTTATCTGAATAGTTACGTATTATCTACTTGGTATTATATATGGTTTATGTCCCGTAAAGTGCCGTATGTGTGGACCCAAATGGTTGGGTATTATCTACTTCGCATTATATGTGGTTTACAAGCATTGGGTTCTATTATGGTTGTTATACAAGATTGGTGTGTCTATGTAAGTAGTTGTTGGAAGCGTAGCGAATATAAGTAGTTGTATGAGTAGATAATGTGTGTGACATGATTAATCATTATTCCCGTAGCAATCATGTGGGAGGTAGTCAGTCGGCAGTTACATCGAAAAAGTGCCTACGTCGAGCTATTATTATTATTATTATTAATGCAACACTAATATCAGGCTGACATCAACTGACTTTTATGCGGGGGTATGGACACTAATGATAATCTTCTCTTCGCATGTGGGGTTGAGGGAGCACGTCCCCTCCCGCGACTCCTGTGAATAACAGAGAGACTGGATATAGACTTAGTCTATAGCCTGGATTCCTCTGGAGCATTGGTGCACCAGAAGATATGCATAATGGTCGTAACTACTCTACGATTACGATTGACTGCAGCCACAGCAGCTAGCCAGCAGATGAGCATCCGTATCCTGTTCGAGTCAGAATCCAGGGGCAGGGGACTGCAGGACCCCCAGTGAGTACAACTACCCAACATTTATTGACTGATCAGTAAGTATGTGTTTTATTATCTGTTGCATGTTATCTGCCTGTCGCCACCAGTGATTTCTGATTGAACGCGCTGTTTGTTTACCCAGGACCTGCATAAATGAAATGCAGAAGCGCTGCAATCGTATTTAAATTAGAGAATTCAATAGTTTTTATTCGCCCTCCGTATGGTCGCAAGCTCCTTCATATAAATACAATATAAATAAGTTTACGTACGAGAATTCAAAATGCAATGTGTTAATCAATATTAGCATTTAGATATTGTTCAATTTAGAATAAATAGGACCACTCTAGCCTGTAAGAATTAAATATGGAGTTGAAAATAAATACCAAAGTAGATAAAGATTCAGGAAAAAGAAATGTCTGTTACGAAACTGAATTAGAACTGATATCAATAATGTTCTATCAACAATATCTTGGAAAATAGATGAGTAACTGTAAATAATGATAATCCAGAAATTTTATGTAAAGAAACTTACGGGAAATACCGTATACATTTATTTGGTGCCCTGAATTCAGCAGAAGATTTAGTTAATGAATTCTTTATTCGTACTACTTTACTTAGTTCTTATAGTACATAAAAGACTGTTACAGATCTACAAGCACAGTATATTTGTATACCTAAATTGAACCTTCTACTAATGGAAATCATAATTTGGAAAGCTTTGTATGCAGTGATGCAAAAATCACTATCTTATGGTTTAGACAAGTTGTTTTAGGTCTGATGAGGATGCTTCATGTCTTCATGCAAAATTAAAAGTTCGCTCTCGCGTTTTCAATATTAGCTACGTATGTGAGGGATTTCGAGAACCTTCAATTTTGAATTCGCACCGGATAATACAAAAAACTTTCGGAATAAATTACCAGAACTACGAGAATATGTCACATCTGTTCTGTTTCATTTCAAGTGTTATTGGAAAGGATCTGGAATATATTTTTTTACGGCTCGTATGCTGATATTGTTGGCGCATCCGTTCGATGTGCCGGAAGTCCATAAAGGTATAAGTTTTTTCTGAGCAAGCAGTTTTAGTTTAAATGTATGCGTGCATGGTCTAGAATATTTCTGATAACATTTAGCTATGAAATAGCAGAGGCTTGTCTTAATTTTATCCTTAACTGTTAAGATGTTTTACTTTTTCTAAAAGCAATTGCCCCTAGTCTACATATGCAATTAAAATAACCACATTCTGGAGAAATTAATTCCTTTAATTAAGAAATACTGCCTAAATTATGTAGATTATTTACATAAAGCGCAAAGAAAGCTTAGCGAATATCAGATACCCATAAGTAATTTAATGGAAGGTATTGTAGACAAAACCCAACAGCGGAACCCGTAGGTAACAGATTACGCTTCGAATACTAATTTCTGCCAAAATCATATATAAACTGTGTTCAGTTGTAACATATATATTCAATGCATAAAAAGTTTGGGAAATACACAAGGACGTGGTAGTCAATAAATAGCTCCACATTTTTAAAATTATTTTAAAATGAAACTACTGCTTTTTTGACACTGGAAAATCTGTCAGCAAGTAAAATGAACGGAAAATATCAACAATTGATATACTATACAATGAAAAATTAATTATTTCTCAATTTTAATTTTTAATCAATATAAATGTGCCAAAATTACTGAACTTGAGAATTAATAGTAGCTTTTTTGTCAAAACAAAGATATAGCACAACATGTTTTCAAAATACATAATTTTGAAGAAATTTTTATAGTTATAAAGCTTAATTTGACCATTACCATTGGTTCTTCTAAGAAGTTGTTTCAGTAGGCTGTTTGGTTGGGCACTTAACCTCAAACCATAGCTAGCACTATACTCGTAGTATTGTAGATTTTGAAGATCATGGATGTCATTGGAAGTAAACCATGGGAAGTCAACTATCATACGAACCACATTACACTGAAATGTTTCAAGCATGTCAATATTAGGGTTGGAAGCTGAGCCCCGTAGTTATATCCCATATTGCCACACAAGTTTTAGAATAGATTTTTATCTTAATAGTTTGTTTTCTAACGAAAGCTTCGACTTCCTTCCCATAATCCAGTAGATCTTTTTGAGTTTCAGTTTCAGTTGCTTCCTTCTTTTGAACATGTACATACGCCATGTCAAAAGTCGATCTAGATAAATTTTGCTTCTTCTGATTGTGGTAGCTGTTGGTTGTTTAGTAGAACGGTAGGACATGTTCCTTTTCTTAACCTAAAAGTCACATGTACTAACATGTTTTCGATACTATTTACTAGCCAGCGTTTCCACAGTTTCTGTATTTTAGTTAAACTGCCATTTAGCATCTTTGAAGCTGTTGCTGGTACCTTATGTGTAGCTAGTAGAGCGGTGGCTTCTGCGAAAGTGGCTATTAAAGTATTAGTATTAGAGCGTAGATCTGCTGTGAAAAATAAGTACAGTACTAGTTCCAGTATGCTCCGGTATGGGACTGGGACATGATAGGAAAGATTGTTGTATAGTCTTGCTAGAATTTTACAAGGAACTGTCTGTTTTGTTGTTATGATCTTAGGATAACGAAGATGTTATTGGAGAATTTTTGCTGATTTTATTTAACAAACTTGGCTGCCAAATGTTGTCAAATCTGAATAGATGTGGAGCATTAGTTGTTATCTTTTAGAGCTTGATTTGTTGCTGTAGTGATTCTATGGATTTGTTTAATAGCTGCCTGCCATTGCTGGAACCCAAGTTGATGATCTGGTATGAGGTGGTTTTCTTCCAGTATTGACCTCACTGTTTTTAGAAACAATTTCTCAAACTGCTATGGAATTAGAACAGTATTGGGAGCGGATTAATAGGTATATATGACTTCACTTCATCTATGGTTTGCCTAGTTTGGAAATTACCATTATCAGAGGAACTTTCCATTTACTTGGAAGAGCCCAATTCCAAGTATGGCATTGAGTAGTTATGTGACGTATTTAATTTCTACTTCAGCCAGCTTTTTCAGTACTTTTTCAGTTATGCGGTTGGACCTTGGTGCTTTCTTTGAATTACTGTTTATTGCAATATGCTGGTAAACATTTATCTGCTGACATTTAGACTATGTAGATGTGAGTTAATAATTATTTTTGACACCTTTAGTAGTATTTGATGGGCGATATAAGTGTTATATAAATAATATCCCTTAAATTCCTACATGTGCGGAACAATAAAAAGATATCTAGGAAACACAAGGAGAGAAACGCGCCTTAAGTTTTATAAGGTAATGGCCGTTCCCGTTTTACTATACGGATGCGAAAATTGGACGATTACTAAAAGCCAAGCAAGAAGAATCGAAACAGCTGAAATGAGATTTTTACGACATACGGCTGGCTATACTTTACTGGACCATAAACATAATGAGGATATTAGACAAGAATTAAATATCTTTAATCTAAACGAAAAAATAAACCAGTACAGAACCAATTGGCATGATCATCTCAATAGAATGGACAACTCTCGCATACCGAAACAACTACTCCATTACCAGCCCACATGTGGGCCACATGGAAGAAGAAACGTTGGACGGCCTAAAAAACGCTGGAGAGACCAGCTTTAATCTGTGAGACCGGAACAAACCAAAAGGTTTAACCCTTGACGCCGATGATGATGATGAATTCCTAAAGCATTGGCGAAATGCGTTTCTAAGCTTAGCATATATCTATTTTGTATTAATAAGTGTATTTCGTTGCGATCTTGCAGAAGTCCATTAGCGTTTCATGTTACGATTTTGAGGTCTTGGGCTACTGTTTTCTCTTAGGTGCTGCATGTTTCTTGCTGCTCTCTTTTCTTAAAGTTATCTCAATTTTTTTCTTGCTTGTTTAACATGGATTTAATGTTCAGCAGCATCTCTTCAATAGTGATATTGTGAAATCGTTGCTCTTTTTTTCAATTATTATCAGCATTGTTATTATTAGGAGCTGGGTTTTGCTTATGCTATGTTTTGGCACAGATTCTTTTTGCTGTGATTTCTGTGGTACAGGTGCTTTTCTTTCAATATTTTCATATTTTTTTATTGTCTGAGGTCTGATTTTTTGCATAGCTTTGTCAACTTCACATTCCCGATAATTTGCTGGATTCTTTTTCCTACAATGATCACATTTCAGCACAATTTTATAGGGTTTGGGCAATCTTCTGTGAAACGGTCGTCAGCATATTTTACACATTTTGGTGTTTTGATGCACTATTTTCGAGTATGGCCAAGTTCTTGGCATCGCTTACATTATGGAATCAATTGCGGTTTTTTGAATGGTTGTGGTATTTCTACCTTCAGTCCAGTTATGTTGTAGATTTCATATGGTTTCTTAATATTTTCTTCCTTACAAAATATGTATATACAGGGTGGTAAATTTTTAGATGCTCACCATTGGCATCTCCGAAACGCTAAATGATACGAGGCCTATTTACCATTAGATAGTAAAAAATTAACTGATAACCAACATAATTTTTTTTCAAAACACTTGTTGAAATTCGATAATTTATGTAAAAAATTCAAAAAATAATTGAAACAAGTATAAACGTGAGATATTGTATTGCTAATTGTTATTTAAACTCTTTAAATACTGCTAACATTTTATTGATCTAACATAAGTAGATAACATTTTTAGAAACAGATGATTATTTGAATTGTAAGTGTTCGCCGCATATAAAACAATTGAAACTGACAGGTAACAAATGATTTGTTTAATAAGAAAATAGATAGAATGCTTTAAGTGGTATACGTAGAGTTTCCTTATCGTGTTTTGTCATTTTCAAGATGCTCACCGATGAAGAAAAGCAGGATATGTAGGATGTCTACATTCACAGTAATAGACTTTCTGTTTAAGCGTCTGAAAATTATGCAAATTTCTATCCAGAGAGGCAGCTACCCCACCGAACTATGTTTAGAAGGATTTTAAGAAATTCAGCTGTTTGTGCAGGTTTAGAAGACCGCGAGGGTCGTATAGAAAAGGAATTATTGCTAATAAAGTAAATGTGCTGGCTCAATTAGCGATTGATTCAGAAAACTCCAACCAAAGAATTTCTCAAAAGTTTGGTATTGAGGTGAGAAAAATCATTAGAAAACATAAATACAACGATTATAAATTCACACATGTACAAATTCTTTATCCTGGTGATAGTAATAAAATATTGGACTTTTGTCATTGATTTCGTGAAAAACTGCAGCAAAATCCACCGTTCTCCAGAAAAATACTATAGACTGATGAGCTTTTATTTACAAATTTGGGAGTGTTTAACAGGAAAAATCTTCATCACTGTGCAACAGAGATTTCCCGACTAGGCCGCAAGTTCGGTATTCTTTGAACGCATAGGCTGGGCCTTTTAGATATGGCGGTTCTGGGTCCATTTGTATCGATAGACTTTTAGATGGGCCCGGATATTTGCATTTTTTGTAAATAAATTTAGAAGATATGATAAATAAGTTGCCATTAGTAACCGTTCAAGAGCATACATGATGCCAGTTTGACGGAGCAAGACGTTCGAATGAACAAGGGGTAATAATGCGGTTGTTTAACTGTTTCAATACACGTTTTCAACATTCATGGCTTGGCACGTTAGGCCTTGTTTGTTGGCCTCCACGATCGCCATGATTAATACTTACGGATTAGCTTCTATGGGCAATGTAAAAAATGCTGTGCATGCATTCATGACAGATAAATCGGATACCTTAGCCTCAAAATCGAAACTGCCTTCGACTCTATTTCTAAGCAGAATCTCCAAAAAGCAGTGAACGAAATGAATTTGAGGACTAATCTCTGTATCATAAATAAAGGTGCGCATTTACGCTTAATTGTTTGTCTACCTAATGGTGTGATAATTCAATATAACAGCCATAAGCAATAAAAAAGTTGACTATCGCAGCTTGAAGCGCCAGTGTGGTCCAGTAGTTAGAGCACTGGGATCCGGTGCACACGGTCGGGAGTTCAAACCCTCGATTCGATACTTGGCGGGTGGCCTACAGTTGCATATAACATTAAAATAATAACAGACTCATTTCTGACAAGATTGAAAACAGTTTTGTTTATCTCTAGGACTATGTAAACCTGGTATTTGATACAGCTCCATCTTGATTTTACTTTATTGCCTCGTGGACATGTCAGGGTTTTACACGTTAGTGGTAGCGATTTAGAAGAGTGTTCTGGTAGATGTCCATAGTTATCGCATCTAATTATTTTACAGGTCGTGTTTCGGCAATCGTGTTTCTCTTCTTATGTGGTGTTGCGCTATCCACTGCTTCTTTGGAGGGCCGGCTCCTTTTTTAGCAGAGCTGTGTCCACGTATTATAAGTGTTTCTGCCAATCGAAGCCTAAAATCCAACAGATCCATTATATTTCTGGATTCTGGTCTACCTTCTTCTTTCATATCATTGCGGTATTCAAGCCACGAGTTCACAATAGCTCAATCAACAGCATAAAATACCGGTTGCAACGTCCACTTTCTTGAACGTATTCTTGTGCAATAAAGAGCAACCAAAAAATCAAGTTTATCTACACCGCGCGTTGAACTATTAAAGTCTTCTATCACTACCGGCCTAGAAACTTCAATATGTGTCTTTGAAATCTTGTCCGGCTTTTGCACTTTATTGGCCTGAAAACTTTGTCTCCTGTTATTGGTGGTTTAGCAAAACGATTGATTCGCACGGTCTTAGTGCCAGGATGGACGTTTGATTCAGCACTTATCATAAGTTATATGAAGTAAAATAATTGCCAAAAAAGCTTATGAGGTCCGTCTGTAAAAAATATTACATACTTTTATATGGCACTGCAAATACCGAAATGTATTACTTATAAGTTAGTCCATTCGACAGTTGTAAAACTACAGCAGATCTCTGGCCAAATGGTTGGAGCATTGTAACAATTTCCGCGCCTAACAGAGGGCAACCCGTTTTACATATATACGAATTTTAATATTTCAAAGTTCGTTCAGGTCAAGACGACGCTGTGCGGTTCTGAGTTTATAATTTTGTGGGGAAGGAGATTCTAAAAGACTGTTTGCCGTAATTAGGTTAGTGGGTTAAACGTTGTCAGCCTTACCGGACGTTTATTGTGAATAGTGAATTATTTATTGAAATACTTTGTCGATTGGGAATTAGTTTTCCGCTTTGAGAGTCACTTCACACAGGAGCTTTTCCCATAGTTGAAGGGAAACAAATCTCCAGGAATATATTTTCCAATCTAAAATTTACTCCGGTAAAGAAGATTTGGTTTGGTGTTATGCCAGAGTCCATCAACTGGTGAGTTGGTTATAACCAAAAATTTTTGTCTTATCGTAATTTCCAGAATCTTGATTCTAGTCTCAGATAAATTTAATTAGGCAAAATTCGTACAGCGGGACTTCCAGAAATTAAGACGACGCAGTAGAAAAACTCTACATTTATACGTATTGTTCAAATTGATACGCTGTCCTCGCCGAGTAACCGAGTGGACACCCGAGTCTATCGATAGAGAGTCTGGTGTATGGTCGAGCTGATTGCCGCTACGTATTGATCAAGGAAAGTGCATTTTTAAAAACTGTATAACCTTGTCTTGTTGTTTACGATTTCGTTATGTTTATTTAAGAATTAATTTATTAATTGGGGTCAACGAATTGTGTCATTGGAATTTAATTGAGGTTATGTGTAAATATGAAATAATATTGTAATATTCCATATTCCAATTTTACGTAAAGCAGATATACAGGGTACTCCAATAGTGGGTTGATATTGCGTTTGTAATAGTTCACGCCTTCGAAGTTACGGAATGCGCTAAAAATTTCTAGCATATATTTGTGTAGCGCAATAAAGCTCCTAAAAATTGTTTGAGTGTTGCCAAGTTAATTTTCGTTATATTCCGGTAGAGTGACGTAAAATTGGGACTTCTACTTTTATTTTAAATCATTGTTCTTGCTTAGAAATTGTAGAACTGTGAATGGGATTTGTTGGTTTATTAAGTAAACAGAGATTTGGTTGCAACTTGTCTTTTATTTTACGACGAAGTATTTGGATTTAAGTCTACGTAAAGGATAGATATAAATAATATAAAAGTAGGTGATTATTTGTCTTGGGGTCCGACTTCTCATTTACCACCTCGGACGATGCTAGAAAATTATAAGTCGGTGGCGCCTATTAATTATTTGTTACTGTTATTGTAAATAGTGGCGAAGTGATGAAGTTGTTTTTGTAATTCAACCAATTTTTGTATATAGGAAAGGTTAAAGGCGTGACAGCATATTTTGAAATCGTAAATGATACCACTACGTCCACGAAGGAAAAACATTTTGATACCCGATGGATGAGGTTTGTGTTTGCAAAATTCTTTGATACTTAGCTTGCCTTTAAAGGGCCCAACATGCTCGTTTGCGCACACATTTGTCTGTACCTGAAATCAGCACATCTTTCTTTTATTCAATTGTATACTGGCCTAACTTTCCACATTTTATCGTTAGCATTGTTGTCTTTTAAATTGTTGACACAGTGTAAGTTAGTTCTAAGCTTGAAAAATCTATTTCTACTCATTGTTTCTGGAAATATGTCAAATTTTAATATTTTGTCCCAATACATACGTATCCGTGGAAGTTTGAGATATCCAGTAATTATGTGAAGTCAACGTTAACGAAAAACAGGCGCTTACCTAAATAAAGGAGGAAGAAGGAGAAGAAAAAAGACACGTTTTATTTCATGTAAATTTGTCTGAGTAAAGTTGGTGCTTTCACATTGAAGTGCATATAGATTTGTGCATTCCGCAAAAACTCCTTGTTATATATTGGTCGCGCTTCAACCATTCAATTTCATTTTTTCAGTAATATCAAACAGGTCGTATATATCATTATTTATGTGGACCATGTCTTCATCGTCCACACTGCCGTCTTCATTGACCTCTGCAGGATCCATATCGCTTTCAGTCGCGTTGTCATATTCTCTAGGATCAAGTAATGGGTTATCAATGATTTTTCTCAAAACTAGCGTTTTAGATATGTACGAGGGTAGGCTGAAAACTAATGCACACATGCTTGTAGAGCGCAAACAAAAACAAATAGCAAGATCGGGCAAAAAGTACATTAAAGTACAGTTCTTAAGTTTCAGAATCATATATTTATTTTCAACATAGTCCCTGTTAACGATAACACATTTCTCCCAACGTGTAATAAGTTTTTTCATTCCGTCAGTGAAAAATTCTTCCGACTTTTCTCGAATCCAGGACTTGACAGCTGCCTTCACCTCATCGTCCGAGGTGTAATGATTACCCTTGAGGTCTCTCTTGGGTAGAAGAAAAAAATAAAAATCGCAAGGCGCAAGATCGGAGGAATAAGGAGGGTGTGGAATCGGTTCAAACTTCAGGTTTCGCAGAGTCTCTCTAGTTGCGCACTAGGTGTGTGGACGAGCGTTGTTATGTTGCAAGATTATTGGGGCCAGGCTGCCTCTAACAAGACAAACTCGACGTCGGAGATGTTTTAGAGTCTGTATGTACTGAGAAGAATTTACCGTGACCCCTCGTTCCAGAAAATCGGTCACCTAAACTTGGCGAGCAACCTAAAACACAGTCAAAAGAAGTTTTTTTGCGGATGGTTATGTTTTGAATTTTTTCGCCTGAGGAGAAGACGGATGTCGATATTCAGCGCTTTGTCTTTTTCTTCCGGGTCGTAATGATGGACCCACGACTAGTCCCCCGTCACAATATTCAAAAGAAAGTCGTCTCCTTCGTCCTGGTAGCGCTGCAAAAGTTGCTCGCAGCATTGCAATCGTCGCTGTTTGTTCTCGCCTGTGAGACGGCATGGTACCCATCGTGCACAGATTTTACGGTATCCCAATTGTTCAATAATGAAGCCGACAGGTTCCTTGGATATGCCAATATGGTTTGCGATACGTTTTTGAGTGATTTGCCGATCATTTTGAATCAAATCGTGGACGAGTTTGCGATGTTTACCGTCTGCAGCAGTGATCGGACGTCCGCTGCGTGTTTCATCAACAATTATGGCTTTTCCAGGCTCGTAACCACGAAATTTGATTACCCATCGATTTACAGTAGACCTATCAACAGCATCGTCACCATAAGCAGCCTTTAAACGACGATGAATCTCAGTAGGGGTCACTTTTTCAGCAGTTAAAAGTTCGATAATATCACGCTGTTTAACTCGCGTTGACGTAGCACTAGAACACGTCTCCACACTTCCGCTTCTTGAAATACACTGGATGAACCCAACGACCTCAAATCTGCGAATGCTATTGAGGGGGAATGTTACTTCCACATGCTACCTGGCGCGCTTCTGAAGGTCATTTCGTTCGCGCTCTACAAGCACGTGTGCATTCGTGTTCAGCCTACCCTCGTATATCTTCATCATCTGTTCCTGCCAAGTATTCGATGTCAGAAAGCCCCTTTCCCATCTCCTTAAGCAACTGCTCTTCTGTTAGGGGCTGGATCACATCACCATGTGTCATTAGTTTGGCACCCAACAACTGGGGGTGTATCGAAATATTCACTAGGGTGGTACACTTCGTCTTCTGAAATATTAATCCATCCTAACTTCTCTGAAAGCCAGTAGTTTTTACTTTAGTACGAGGTTGTTGGCAGCCAGGGTTTGGTAAATATCGTCGAAATTTGTATTTTTATTTCTTGTTATAGGTGGGGGTTTGTTGGACGTTTCTTTTAGTTTTCTTCTGTTTTACCTATCTACTTTCATTTGATCATTCTTCTTCATCTGCATGTTAAAGAGTTTGTCGACGAGAATTGCAGGCACTCCGTTCTGCTGCAGTTTGCGTCATTTAATTTCAGCCAATTCTTGCTGTCACTTCATGAGCGGCTGCTGCAATTCTAATAAAAATATCCACATTTTGAAGTTGGTCCGATATTATCAACTGCACCGTGACGGTCATTTCTACAATATAAAAATGTTTTGTCTGACAAGAGACACAACTTTACTGCAGATAATTTAGGAAAGTACCTTTTTCGATATTTTAACATATTTATTTTTGCGTATATAAGAGCATCTTTAACCTGCAAATTTTGACGTTTTCCCTGCATATCAATCCGGCCTTTAGTGATAAGTGACAGGACT
Organism: Limonius californicus; assembly: GCA_014611495.1. Lineage (NCBI taxonomy): Eukaryota > Metazoa > Arthropoda > Insecta > Coleoptera > Elateridae > Limonius > Limonius californicus. The sequence goes on from JABXWE010017504.1 coordinate 16,994, forward strand.
TCTGAAAACGCCAGCTTTCCATTGTCAACTACGACCGCAGAAACCTACTTTCTGTGTCGATTGTAGAAAAATTATATTACTGTCGCGTTTTCGATTTTCTATTCAATTTTAGTTCCCAATAAATTTCAAGCAAACTGAATTTGCAAATTTGAGCATTGTCTAAACGACGGCCAAATGATTTCCGTGTCAGGTAAATCCCTCTCACCCCACATTGCATTATAACCTTTACCGCAATGCTTGCTGTACTCAAAGTGAAATATAGCTCCATTTTGTATTTTAACGACTATAAAACTGAATTATTGCCGCCATTAAAAGTTAATAATATTATTTGCGAAATGTTGCAGCAGTGCAGAGGCGGCAGTTAAATCTTCTTTACACGATCACCTGCAAAGTTATTCGCGAGTCGATTGCCGTTTTGGTTCGCAATCAGTTTAATGCCGTTGTGTACGAGTTGCCTTAATTGAATCCAGTTCAGAAGTGGGAGCAAGGGCAACAGAAGGACATGAAAGGAAAATCCTTGCATATGTGTTTATTTCGATGTAAATTACGCACCCCACAGCTTTTAAATGCAAATAATGTGGGATTACCTGAACGTCCTGGCGGTTTAGGCTGAGTTATCCTCTCGATTTCTGTCGCTCTGCACGTTTAGGAGCTTAGGGATTTTCTGCTCTTTGAATTACGAACGGTTTTTTATTCTCGTTGAAAGGGTCAGTATTACAATTATCTTAACTACGTGCAGTTAGATATACATCGCTGTAAAATGGTTTGAAATATAGATTTTAAATATTGAAATTATTTTTTAGGCAAGAGTCTATGATATACCATTAAAACAAACCTATTTTCGCTTTATAAATACCTTTGGCATGTACGGGGTTACTTTAGAAAATAGTAAATGAACAAACGGCAATTCGGATTGTACATTAACAGAAAGTTAAATATGATCAATTTTCTTATTATCAGTAGATTTGTAAACGTTTAAAGTATTAAACGTTACATCAACTATAGCTGTTATACAGGGTATCTAAAAATTACACCGAGGAATTTCGAGAAATAGTGTCTTAGGCCATTTTGAGGAAACCGTGGTTGATTGAAATACGCTTAGTTACGTAGTTACAGCCCTATGAACTGGTAGTTTGAGTAGGAAGTAAATTTTAGTTAATATATCGTGAATGAAGAAGTACATAAGCATACACAATTAATTTTCTTCTACCTTTCGGTGTCGAGGTTTAGTCAATATTCCTCTCTGCAGACTCTTCTCCCCTGGAAAATCAAACTTACGGCGTCTATACTATAGTAGTAGTGTTAACCTTTATAATACCAAGGGAGTTGCAAATATACCCCAATGTTAGTTTTGTGGTTATATAAACTACTCAAAAATGCATAGGGGTATTGTAATATAAAGCATATGTGTTTGTATTTGGCGGCTAATGGTTGCCTATTATTAATAATAAGAGCAAGCGGCAATGTTTCATGTTAAAAAACAAGAAACAATCGAATCTAGTTGCAATTGTTTAACTGTATTAGTGTCAAGTCGACTTTGTGTGTTTGATTGAATAATCTTTCCTGCCTTCTTGCGGTCTTTCTTGTTCATTGTTTTTATTCGTGTGTTACATTTGCGTTCTCAATAATAAACAATGCACAGAAACCATTTAACAATAGAACAACGAAATTTAGCCGTTGTTTAGCACCAAAGAGGAGGTTATCAGGTCGACATTGCTGATATGTTAGGAACCACGCAATCGTAATTTTAAGTGCTCTTTCGCGTCTTAGAGAAACAGGTACGACTGCATGAAGGCCTGGAAGTGGATCTTTTCGCATCACAACACCTCATGATGATCGACTTCTGGTAATTAATGCAAGAAAAGGGGTACACTTTTCAACTACTCGACATCTGCAGCAAGTATTCCAGAATGCCACAGGAAATCGAGTTACGACCAAACTGAGAAATCGATTGTTTGAGGTAGGACT
>JABXWE010017505.1:0-13706 GCA_014611495.1 Limonius californicus
GTTGCATATTAAAAGGAAATTAAGGGGCACCGCAGATATTTGGCGGGACTTCTTACAAGCCTTGTAAGTCTATTCGTTACGAGGCAAGGTTTTAGGATAGCGCTTGAACAACCGTTTTGAGGAAAATAACTCTACTGTTGAATAAAGATGGTATGAACAGTTTCCAGTATGGGAAAGTCCAGGGAGGCAGTCGCGTCCACTTATTTTCGTTTCACGTAGTTAATTCTTACGCATGTGCTGTGTTTCTTCGTATTTCCTGCATCTCTAGAATTTTTGTCCTATGCCCTTAAATTTATTTTTTGTGTTCTCCCTTAATTTTTTATATTTACCATAGCTAGTAGTTCATATTTCATATTTCATTTTTGATTTTCTTTGTGTTGGCTGACATTTCTAGTTGCAACATTAAAGCTATAACTTGCTGGAAATACATTTATATTACTAATTTATGTGTACTTCATACACATAATACTTGAATGTGTTATATTCGCAGTGATATCCTTGAATGTTTTTCAATTTTTTCAATTGCACATTTTCATTGCATTTCTCGTCACTTTCCTTGTCTATTTCTATTGTATTTTTGTGTATTTCTATTGTATTTCGCGTAATTGCTGCATATAAAAAAAACTATTATTGTGTTTGCTGTAGTTTCCATATTTCCTCCCGCATTCTTGAAACCGCCATTTAACATATACTACTTCAGCATTAACTGTGTAGTAATTAAGTTATTTTGTATGATTTATGCAATGTTAAATTGATTACCGTTTATTTTCCGTATTTCCTTCTTATTCGCTTCATATTTTCCACAGTTCCCTTTCTTTACGCTTTCTTTGATCCCTCACATTGCTTTTAATTGTTTCCTATTTACTTTATATTTTCAGAAATTCGTATGTATTTCTCGTAATGAAAATATAGTACATAATTTTGAACATAATTCGAAATAGCATTTCATTTGACGTAGAAAAATTAAGCTTCATTAAGAATATTATATTTTCCGCCCTTATGTGCTTCGCTCATTAAAATTGAAAAAGAATGTGCACCATGTGACGGGTATCTAGTGCGTCAACATCTCTTTCGTCGTGTTTCTCTCGAAACATATGGAAACAAGCGGAAATCGATTTCTTTTAGCTCGTTTTCTACTCGTTTTACCCTCTTCGTCAAATCTCATTAAAGCAACCTGGAGTTGCTTTTAAATAATTTTACTACCTGCAAACTACACATGCATGAAAGCGGCCTCTGGTTACAATTTTGCGCTTTTGCGAAAGAGGCGTAAAGATCATATTTCCATGAAAGCAGGAACAAAGTTAACCCTATCATTAACCTGAAGGGCTTCGTGATGTGTACGAGATCGAGCGGGTTTTGTAATATACCTACTTGAGGCTAAAAAGGGATCATATGTTGGGACGAATTTTTACCTGTAACGGTCTGCCGCGGAATTTGTAAAAAGAAGAATAGTGGTTTGGTGTGTATTGAAACAGCAGTTTAACAATTTAATGTCGATGAATCACACTGACATACTTGGAATCATCTAAATGTTTCTATTAATAGCTTTTAAAACCTTGACATTCAAATTTTATAGTTGGTTATGTAAATCGATTATCAGATTGAAATTATTTCTTTTAGTGTTAAGTAACAACCTGGTGTACAAATCATTCCCAGTCTCACTTTCATTATGTACAACACCAGCTACAACCTCTACAGTCTTCTGACAATCATTACAATTCTTACCGTCTACTTACAATATTTTTAGCCTACTTATAATCATTACAGTCTCTTTACAATTGCTAGAGTCAACTTACAATCATTAAAGTCTTTACAGTCTACTTACAATATTAGAAGTCCCGCACATTGTAAGTTATAACCGTCTGGCCTGTCTCCCTACGATCTTACAGTTTGCTTACAATCGTTACAATTTGTGTAGTCTATTTACAATCATTAATTTCCTTACAATCATTGCACTATGCTTACCATGTTTACAGTCTATTTTCTAATATACTTATAATCATTACAGTCATGACAATCCCCTTACATATTTTACAATTTCGTTACAATTATTACAGTCTACTTATAAATTACAACCATTGCAGTCCTTTCAGTGTATTTATAATCGTTACAATCTGCTTCCAATTAATACAGCCTACTTACAATCATTAAAGTTTTTACGGCGTATATTAGTCATGTTAATCTTAACAGTCCGCTTACACTCTGTAAAAAATCTTTGTAATCCCGTTACAGTTATTACAGTCTAGCCAGTCTCTTACAATCTTTATAAACTTTTTATAGTCTGGCCAGTCAGTCTACTGATGATCTTTAACAGTTTATTTACAATCATTGTAGTCTTTACACTGTGACCACATTCGTGTAATCTACTTACAATCATTACAGTTTGAATGGTAGACAGTCTACATGACTCTTAGTAGTTTTTTTACAGTCTTTGTGGTATACTTACAATCGTTACAGTCTCAACAATCTGTTTACAGCTCTGCCAGTCAACTTACAATCATTAAATTCTTAATGGTTGGTTTTCTTACAGTCGTGGTAGTCTTTATAGCCTGCTTACAATCTTTAAAGTCTGCTCAAAATCTTGATACAGTCGGACCAGTTAACTTACAATCTCTACAAATTTATTACGGTTTTAGCAGTTTATTTACAATCAGTTGTGAAGTCTTCCCACTCTATTTGCAATCATTAATCTGCTTACTATCCTTACAGTCTGCCTACAGTGGTTATAGTCTACTTACAATATATACGGTTTTCTTTCAATCTTTGTGGTATACTTACAATCATTACAGCGATGACAATCACCTTACAATGTTTACAGTCTAATTACAATTCTAAAAGCCGACTTATAATCATTAAGGTTGTTGCAGTCTACTTACAATTTGTATAGCCTACTTAATCGTTACTACCTGCTTAGATGGTTACAGTCTACTTACAATCATTAAAGTCTTTACGGTTTACATACAACCATGACGGTCTTTACAGTTTGCTTACAATCTTTGTAGTCCCCCTACAATGATGACAGTCTGGTCAGTCTACTTACAATCTCTACAAATTTACTACAGTTTGTTTATAATCATTAGAGTCTGCTTACAATAATTCACAATCTTTGTGAGTTAAGATTATTTTTAATAATTGCAAGATTAAATACAGTAACGTCTAAAGTTGCTTAGCGACGTACGGACGTGGATGAGAGTACATTTTATTTTATTTAATTTTATATAATACTGATTACTTTCGTATTTTTAAAAGACGAACCAAATCAGTGGCTTTTGGTATGTAATATTTAGGGATAAAAAATACTTAATTTATGGTTTTTGTGGTATAGATTTTACGTTTTTATAATTTGTAAATTTTTTAATTTTGAAGTGGTTCCTGCCAACAAAAGAAAAATAGAATTTTTGTATTTCTACCTAAATAAACTTAAAGAAATATTCGTAAAAGCTTTGTATAGTACCAGATTAAGAATGTGTAACATTGATTACCTAGCCACTTCGATTTCGAAGCATTGCTCATTATAAATATTGCTTCAGGTGTATACGCGTAGAATGATTCAGGTTTAATGTTTTTGCAAGAATGAACTACGCGAAATACAAAGAATTAACAAGGGATCAAAAATGTTCCAACATTCAAATCAGTCTCTTCTTTACAAGCACTGTTTGAAGCATTAGATCGTACTGATAATAACCAAAATCATTCTAGAAAGTTGCTGGTTGTGACTAATTAGATGCAGGCTTAAATTTAAATCAAATGAATTTTTTCATTTGGGATATTTTTGTACAGCTTTTATGTGATACTACCTTACCTAAGCAGTTTTGAGTAAAAGCAAGTTTGGAAATGCAATTCTGTTCTGCTGGCAACAAACTTGTAGCTAATCAATGTCAGTACATTACTAAAATACTCTTATACTTTCAACTTAGTAAAATAATATCATTACGCTGGTTTGTTTGTTAACTGCGCTAAAATAATAAGATCAGAACTAGTTTTTTGTTATTACACAAATGTTATAGAAGAAACATAACCAAAGTACCTAATGTGTAACATACACTGCTTAATAAAAGTGTAGAAAAATGTATTTGTTAAGGACGTGGTACACTCTGTAAAGTTGATATAATTTATATGTAAAGGCCTTGCAATCGGGATCTCGGTGGTCTAGCGCAGAAACGCGTTGCCACTCGAGGTCACACTGAATTGCGCTTGTTCCGGCGTGGTTTCGAATCCCCGCTGGGGCGACCGCATTTCAGTTAGTTAAGTTTAGGGTGCATGCTGCATGAATGGTTAGTGTGTAAGGGACGCCCGCACCCCCCTGAAGTAATGCGAAAGCGGTTCCGGGGGGGGAACGGTAGTATGAATGAATGCAAAAAAAAAGGCCTTGCAAATGGTACTATAGTTTTTACAATTAATTACAGTCTTCGCAATTTTTACCAGTCAACCATATCCATACGGTATTTACAGTCCTTCAACATCTGTTAGTCTTTAGACTGTACAATTTGGTGTACAAATTCAAGCTATGTATGTAGTTATTTAATCTTGGGTTCACCTGAGTTGGAGGTGTTTCATTTTTGACCACTGGAAAGGTGGGACTTTCCAAAACTTGTCGGATTACACATAATAACTTCGGATTATGGAGGTTACGTCTACCTTCTTTTCAAAATTGTAGGAATATACCTTGAATGATTTGGGAAATGCTAATCAAATAATGTGGAAACTTGATTGTTGAAACTGATTAGGGATACATTTCCAGGGAAAGCCTCGCTCTGCTCTTGCATGTTTGGTAATTTAATGAACCTAAAAGCAAAACGTGACCGCCCAAAATTGCACCTGCTCGTGCTTCAACAGCGCTTGGGAATTAATTTACGTCTTTTACCGTCATTATTCAATTTTAATTTCTGATTCGATGAAAATTACTCGTTCCTATTAAAGCACACCTTATGTATTTTTATATTCTTGACATAATTTTCCGCGAATAGATAAAAAAAAGTCGGCGGGCTTGATTTATGGAAATCTAACCAAATGTAGAAGATTATAATCGTTAAGGCCAAGGAACTCTTACTTTATCTATCTTGCTCGTTTGCAGCAGATTGTAACGAAATTCAAGGGCATGCAATATGTGTCCGGCTCGTTTTTACATAATTTCGGTAAATTTGTGTAAATTTATGAATGGATGCACTTGTCTGGTCACGGTTTGCTGGGCGAGATTCTATTTTTAGGTCCAGCAGGTACAGAAAAGATTTGGAATAGGAAATAACCCTAAATATAAAAGTTCCAAAATATTAAAAAAGGAAATTCACACCGAGTTAATTGAAGTGGAATTTGAAGCATAAGAATGATTTGGTAACATTTTGGGTTTGTACAATACAGGGCCTTGGCAAGATATGAGCGGTTCTGTTTTTACGTTTCATTTAATTTCGGCATTATTTAAAGCTTCAATACTTTTTTTCATAAACTTGTGTTTCATATCACGATCATATAAACAGTTACTAAATGTACCCATTTCAGAAAACATCTACAGAGCTATCAAGAAAACCTAGTTAGAAAACAAAACGAATTTGTACAACATGCTAACTAATTTATTCTATTTAATCTATACATGTTGAAAATTCCAGTTACGTAGTATTAGAAACTAAAAATAATTTATGATGGAAATATTAAAAAATACAACTTGTAGTGATTTGCATGCTAGGTCTTGTGCGCACAAAGCCAGGCTTTTACTGCTAGACTACCAACTCAGTGCACCGTTAATCGAATAAGCGCATACATCAACATATTGTTATTATTAATATTACTATTAATCGATTTAAAACTTTGTGTGATAATTTTTCAAGTACATGCCTTCCGGGCGATTCATGTTTTCGTGTGATTATCAATGCAATAGGATAATACAGGATTTTTAAATAAATTATTTTTAATATCAAATAAACTATCCCTTTAATAATGCAGGTTTTATTAATGCGATATTCAATTAATGCGGTAAGATTGTTTCAGAAACCCTCTCAATGAATTCCGGAAATCTTTCGAATAGCCCGCTTTTAAGAATTTAAACATTTATTAAAATAGCTGGCATTTACCTCAGTCGAGCTAGAAAAACGATATATGCAACCAGCGCGATTTTGATTAATGCGGGAATATTGGGTGAATAATTATATGGGCTTTAATCGAGGAACAATTGCATTAAATAAATGCATTTTCTGACAAAGTGCAGTTTATCTTTTCATTTTTCGCGTTGTGTCCACAAGACGAGCGTTTACCGCTAATCTATTACGTTAATGGACAGTTAATCGGTTAAGCGCATACATCGACGTATCAGGCGATCCACGTTTGGGCATGTTTTTAATGCAATAAGATAATAAAGTATTTTTGAATACATTATTTTTCATTTGTAATATCATAAAATTACTATAACTATTCTGATTGCTAATAAAATTGGTTAAAAAAAATTGTAGTACAATTAGCCTTCAAGTAATGCGGTTTTAGTTCATGCGATTTTCAAGTAATACGGTAAAATAATTGAGAAGCCTCTTCAATCAATGCGGAATATTTTCTGGATAGAGCTTAATTAATAATTTAAAAATTGTAATAACGTCAATCGGTTTTGATCGCATCAATCGAGAGAGAGAGAGAGAGAACTGTACTACATATCTGTTATTTTTAATAAAATGGTTTTACGGTTTCAGGTTTCGCTTTGTGCCCACAAAACCAAGTGTTTACCGCTAGACTATTACGTTAATGCATTGTTAATCGGATAAGCGCATATATCAACATAGTGTTAATATCAGTATTATTAAATAGTTAATGCAAGTTTTTTCTGTGAAATATTTTAAATTATTGCCTATCAGAAGATACAATCAAGTACTATTTTTCTATTAGCAGTGACTGGAAATTACAAAATTGAATTTTTCGATTCTCACCATTGGCATCTCGGAAACGGCAAGAGATACGAAGTCGGTTAAATTTAAGAAAAGTTGCGCTTTTTTATATCGATTGAGAATCTGAAACGATATCGGGGATATTTTGAATCGTTCTTGATTTATCACGAAAAAACTGAAAATTGTGATTTTAGAAATAATTATTATCTTCGCTACCATTGACGTTATTTCAGTCAAATTTGGTAACCTTATGTTTTTGGTCACTGCGACTGCGAGTTGAATAACATCTACAGAAATTTTCTAGGTCTTTTTTATTTCTTATGGCCGCCATATTGGATTATTACATCATTAGATATACAAAAAAATAGCTTATCAAATTGGTAACCAACATATCTTATTGTTTCCAAAAAGCTTGTTGAAATTTGAAAATTTGTATTAATAGTTCATAAAATCGCGTAGGCTTTGAAAAACAATTAAAACAATAATTAAAGTGACATATTATATACATAGCTATATTATAAGTGTCATTTGAAACCGTTAAATACTAAAAATATATTTTTGTATTCTTCGAGGCTTTCGCAGCTTCTCGAACTGTCAATATTACAATTTATTTTCGGCTTAGACCGCATCGTCATGTGGGAACTACACCCAGCATTATTAGGTAAGGACCGACCTGTAGCTTGTCTGCCTCTACAAGCTTTTGCTCTAGAAGTATGAGCAATATTTGTTCGTAGGCCCTGCCTGCCTAAACAGGGCCGTATGCTGAAGATGCAAGCTGCAATGTCTTGCGAAACGTTAGTTTGTATGGGTTTACAAACAGCTAACAGACATAAGCCGATTAAGTACTATTGTCCTGGCAAACAAAATACATCAAGATCAAATCTTTGTCGGCCCCAAGATTTGAATAATCTAATCACACGGCCCTGTTCAGGCAAGCTGGGCCTATGAACAAATATTTCTCAAACTTCTAGAGCAAATGCTTGTAAAAGCAGACAAGCTACAGGTCGGTCCTTACCTGATAATGCTGGGCGTAGTTCCCAAATGACGACGCGGTCTAACCCGAAAGTAAATTGTAATATACACAATATTTTTTTGGTCTAACGATAACTTTTTCTTCTTCTTCTTCATCATCATCATCTTAAAGTAGTACCTTTGTCCTGTTACTGCCTAATGTCCCTCTACTGGTTCTCTGTGGAGGTTGATACCCAGCTGCCCTTCCATCTCTTTGATAGTCTTCCCTGCAGCCGTCTGGTGTTTGGTTTGCCCATCATTGCTATTTTGGCGAGTCTCGCATTGCCCATGCGTTCGACGTGATCCCTCCAGCGTCTTCGTCTATTTCGAACCCATTTCCCCACATCTGTCACTCCACAGTCTTTCCTTATTTGCGTGTTCCTAATTCTGTCTCTAAGGCTTGTCCCAGTTATCATTCTTAACTTCTTCATCTCTGTTGTTCGTAAGATCTATTTCGTTTCATTCGTTTCGCATCTAGCCTCAGCCCCATAGGTCAATATGGGTCTCACACAGGATTTATAGATTTTAGTCTTACTGTCAATATTCATATATCTATTTCGCCATATTACGTCTCGTAGTTGTCCTAATACCCTCGCCGCCTTCCTTGCTTGTGATCTCACTTCTTCCACAATATTCCTTTTACTTGTTATGCCTAATCCCAGATATTAGAATTTTCTCAATTTGCTCAATGATTTTATCTTCTACCATTAACTTGCAGCGTACAGATTCTTCTGCTACTACGAGGGCAGCCTTTTCAATATTTACAAAAACTAGGAAAGAAAAAAATATTCTTGGAACAAACTGTTTTATTGCTTTTCAAAATATTCGCCTTTAAGATTTATACACTTTTGCATGCATTCAAACCAATTCTCGATACATTTTTTCCGCTCTGAAGTATCTAAAAACATGGTTTTTGAAGGCTTCAGCAGCTTCTTGAGGTGATGAAAATAGCTGTCCACGCATTTTTTGTTTGACAGTCGGGAACACAAACAATTCGTTAGGCGATAAATCAGGTGAATACGGGCAATGAGACATTAATTCGATGTTTTTCTCCTTCAAATAATCAATTGTTTGCCGTGCTGTGTGAGAGCTGGCATTGTCATGATGAAGAATGATGTTACGTTTTCGGTTGTTTTTCCTGATTTCGTCAATGAGTGTTGGCAAACAATTTGTTGTATACCATTCAGCGTTAACTGTTCTCCGATCCTTTAAAGGAATGGTTGCGACATGTCCAATACAACCTAAGAAACAAGCGATCATTTTCTTGGTTTTTTTTTCAAGTACATCGTGAACGAACAACTTTTGTGGGATTCGGTTCATCTTAGAACACCCAAATAGTGGATTGTTGCTTAGTTTCTGGTTCATACGAGTATAGCGACGTTTCGTCACCTGTTACGATGTTGTATACGGATTTTGCAGTGCCTCGGTCGAATTTGTTGAGCATTTCCATACACCAGTTAACACGAGCCTTTTTTGAGCTTCGGTCAAATTATGCGGAATCCATCGAGAACAGACCATTTTCACAGCTGAATGTTTTTGCAAAATTGGATGTACTGCCGTCTTCGATATGCCTAAGGATGCCTCTATCTCACTGTAACTCACATGCCAATCTTCTTCAATCATGTTGCGCACAGAATCGATGTTTTTTGGAATAACAACCGATTTTGGCCGACCTTCACGAAATTCATCAATGACGGACGCACGACCACGACGAAATTCTGCAAACCAATTGTAGACAGTTTTCTGATGGTGCTTCATTACCAAAAGTTGAACGAAGCGATTCTATGCATTGTTGAGTTAGGTCTTTACTAAAATCGTAAAAAATCATCCAAAGAAAACCTTCACGTGAAATTTCCATTTTTTTTTCACAAAATTTGCTTTTTTTAAGCGGTCACTGTAAAGGTAAACAAACTACTCGGTCAATTTCTAAGCTGTCACTGTTTTCACAATAACGAATGTCAAATTTGACGAAACTAGTAATGACACATCTCAATAGCGCCACTTAGTGGTCGTTTGTAAAAACTTAAACTGCCCTCGTACCATCGCTTTAGTTTTCTCTGTTGCTCTCTTCATATTATATAATGTTTATCTGTTTTGTTTAGTTGAAAAAGCATTCGCTGGAGATTATCGCCGCTGTCTGCCATCAACGCTACGTCCTATTCTGTATCCCAAGGTTGTTTTCTTTAAACTATTTATAATTTCGTCCATTACAGTGTTGAACATTATCGGGCTCAAACTGTCCCCTTGTCTTATGCCTACTGCTACGGACATCTCTTCTGTTAGTTTATTGTGCGGTTTTACCATCATTGTATTGTTGGAATTTAGATCTTCTAGTATATCAATTATTGATTCTTCCACTTTTTGGATATACATCGTTCAATTTTACGCGGTCGAATGCTTGGGTAAAGTCTACAAAACATATAAATAAAGGTTTATCAAATTGAATTGATTTCTCCATTAGTTGCCTGATTGTAAATATTCCATCTATAGTGGATCGATTGTTCCGAAAACCTTGTTGTTCCTCGCATATTCCTACTGTATTAACAATTCGTTGTGCTAGTATTTTCGTTAATAATTTGGTAATACCACATAACAGGCTGATTCCTCTGTAATTTGATGGATCTTTCTTTGGTCCTTTTTTGTGTAGAGGGATTGCTATGCTCTATAACAAGTTGACAAACTCAAAAACACCATGATTATTTAAATTGTTCAAAGTGCGCACCATTATTTATGATGTAGGGGTTAATCTTCAAATTTATTTCGTCTACTGCTTTTTGGCCAGTCTACCTCGAAATGGAGTCGAAGATGTCCCATATTTTCCGTCGTGGATGATTACACAGTGTCCTTTACATTGCCTCACAGAAAGTAATCCATAGGCGTTAAGCATGGCGATTGTGGAGGCAAAAAAAAGGGCCAAACGTGAGCCATGAATTTTGCAAACGTACATCTAAATAATCTCGAACAATGCGGGCGTTGCGAGAACCAGCTCCGTCTTGCTGGTACCACTTATGCTTTTGAAAGGTTACTAATGGCAATTCGTCTAGCATATGTTTTTTGCAAACAATGCAAATATCCAGGCTGATCTAGATGTCATACATACATTCAAAGAATATCAAACTTGGAGCCTATTAAACGGAGATTCTGTGTTGCATAGTGCTGAAGATGTTTCCTGAATTTGTAAATAAAGATTCTTCAGTCCATAGTATTTATCTGAAAAAATGTGATTTGTTGCAGTTTTTCACGAAACCAATAACAAAAGCCTAATCTTTTATTACCATCACCAGAATGAACAGTTTGTATAGGTGTGAATTTATAATCATGATACAGCTGTTTTTTTTTATGATTTTTCTCACATATGAATCATCAATACCACACTCTGGAGAAATTCTTAGGCTGGAGGTTTCTGGATCAATCGCTAATTGAGCCAGCACATTCACTTCATTAGCAATAATTCCTTTTCTATGCGGTCCTCGCGATTTTCTAAATTTGCCACAAACAGCCAAATTTCTTGAAATCCTTGCAAACATTGTTCAGTGGGGTAGCTGTCTCTCTGAACACAAATTTGCATAATTTTCAAACGCTAAAACAGAATTTCTATTACTATGAATGGATAAGTAGACATTGTACATATCCTGATTTTCTTCTTCGGTGAACATCTTGACAATTACACAACACGATGGAAAAAACTACGTACAGCACTTAAACGGAATCTGTTTTGTTATTAAAACAAATCATTTGTTAACTGCCAGTTTCAACTGTTTTTAAACGGCACGCATTTTCAAAATTTAAATAAATATCTGCTGTTTTTGAAATTGTCATCTCGAAATCTTTAGACCATTAAAATGTTTGCTGTCTTTAGTGACTTTAAATGACAATTAGCAACACAATCTCTCACTTTAATTATTGTTTCAATTGTTTTCCAAACTAATGTTTTGTTTATCTAATGATGCAATAATCCAATAGGGCGGCCATAAGAATAAAAAGTTTACTATCGCAGCTTGAAATCTAGAAAGCCTAGAAAATTTCTGTCAATGTCATTCAACTCACAGTAACCACAAACATGAGTTACCAAGTTTGATTGAAATAGTGTCAATGGTAGGAAAAATAATAATTTATTTCTAAAATCACAATTTTCAGATTTTTTGTGATAAATCAAGAACGAATGAAAATATCCAGGATTTCTTTTCAGATTCTCATTCGCCATAGAAAAAAGCGCAACTTTTCTATAATTTTACCGACTTCGTATCTCTTAGCGTTTCCGATGTCCATGGTAAGCATCGAAATATTCACCACCCTGTATACTACAATTTATTTTTATTCGCTAGGTCAGCGCCTATATTCCAGGAGTAATGATATACAAGCTATGTATAATAATTATACGGTGCGGTCGTAAAGTGTTCTCCCCCCTACTAACTTTTGAACGATTTTATACTTCTTCACAAAATTTTGTGTTCTTTAATGGGAGATAAATACAATTTTTTAGTACATATTTAAATTTCATTACATTTACTATTTTTTTAAATGGCAGTGGGGTCGAGTGACACCTTCGAAAGGTATTTTAATTCTGCGTCTGATTCTTGAATATCATAAAAAAATATTCGTCCAAAAAAAAATGACAGATGATTGAAAATGACAAGTTTATGGAAAAAATAAGGCACCCGGAGAATTCTGCGGTTTGCGGTCCGGATATGTTATTGGCCTCGTCGAGGATAACAACTTTTCCTGATGGCACTTTTCCGTAGCTCGTATCGTACGGCCGCCAGGGGCATCTAAAGTCGAAACATGAATCGACGTCCAGCACGTGTCCACGTCATCGCAGCGGGTGGGTCGCGAGGTCAATCTGTTTGCATAAGCACGGCGCATCGACGGCCGGTTCTAACGTCCCCGAAGAGGACGCGAGGGGCGCCGACTAAGCTTTTATACCGATTTGTACGTTTTTTTTTTCGACATTTCGGCGTTCTCCGTGCCTCCTTCGGGGATGTTAGAACCGCCTTCGGCCGTCGATGCGCCGTACTTATGTGAACAGATTGCGTTTGCGACCGACCTGCTGCGATGACGTGGACACGTGCTTGAAGCCGATTCATGTTTCGACATTGGACGTCCCTGGCGGCCGAACGGTATGAGCTACGGGAAAGTGTCATAAGGAAAAGTTGTTGTCCTCGACGAGGCCAATAACATATCCTGCTCTCAAATCTCAAAATTTTCCGGGTGCCTTCTTTTTTCCATAACTTCTTATTTTCAATCATCTGGATGAATATTTTTTTATGAAACTCAAGCATCAGACACAGAATTAGAATACCTTTCAAGTGAGGGGTCATTCAACCCCCATTGCCAATTAAAAACATAGTTCAAGTTGGCGCCTAGCTGCCATTTTGAAAGTTATAAATTTTAAATATGTACTAAAAAGTAGTATTTAGCCTCCCATTAAAGCACACGAAATTTTGTGAAGAAATATCAAGTAGTTCAAGTCATTTTATGCCCGCAGTGTATGATTAATAGACGTCATTAGTGAAAATTTTTCAAATAAATGCCTACTAGGAAATTGGAATAATTATTATCTTTCCATTTGCAGTTATTTGCAAGTAGTAAATTAGGGAGCAGACCACAACGGCCACCGGTCACAACGGCCACCCGGAAGTTTGGCCGTTGTGGTCGTGTCCACAACGGCCACCGTGGCCACAACGGCCACCTCTCCTTTTGACCACAACAGCCACCTCGACCACAACGGCCACCTACTATCTAGACCACAACGGCCACCATGGCCACAACGGCCACTTCTCCTTTTTACCACAACGGCCACCTTGACCACAACGGCCACCTAACCTCTTGACC
>JABXWE010017506.1:0-21455 GCA_014611495.1 Limonius californicus
AAACCAGAATGTAAAATTTGTTTGACATTTGTTGACAGAGTAATTCATATCCGTAGTAACGGAGCAACACAATTGCGATTTTTGTGCCAAAAATTACAATTTTCTTTGAAATTTTATTTTTCACCTGAATTTGAAGTCTTGCTATAGAAAAAAATGTTGTATTGCACACGACGATAAAATCGCATTATCTTCTCGAGCGTAATTAGCGTCTCGACTGACGTCTCGATGCTAAAAAACACTCTCAAAGATAAAGTACAATTTTATCGTCTTGTACAATAAATAACTATTATATGCATACGTTACTCATAAAGATTGCAATTTAGGACTTAGTTTCGTAGTGCACCAGGGGCGTCTCGAATGGGAGGATCAGGATCTATTTTCTATAGTATATTTAGTTTTCTTATTTTTGACAAAACAGTTGTATTCGATAAGCAAAAGTATCCAAAAAATGTACCGTTGTGAAAAGTAAATAAACTCAACCGTTTTCAAGAAAATTCAATTATTGTGAAAAATCAAGTAGCCATGAGAATTTGAAAATTTTACTTGTTAAGTTTATCTACTTAGGGTTTCTTTTTTGGGCAGTTTTTCACAGCGATAACTTATTTTGTCAAAAATAAGACAAATAAAACAATGTAAAAGATATTGTAGAAAACAGTATCTCATTCTTCCCCTTGAAACGCCCCTGGTACACTTATTAAACCAAAACTAGGTTCAAATTTCAACCTTGATGAATAACGTATGCACATAAAAGTTTAGAACATTGGTTCAACTATTACTAAAATTATACACATAAAAGTAATCGGACAAATCTCAGTTTAGAATGCTGTAACTCCATAAAGCAACATTTTATATGAACTTTTTTTCTTGTTTTGGTGTGGAGAACTCGCTTCCAAAGTTTGAACAATTTCAATACCACCCTGTATATAATTGTCGATAAATGTAGAAGTTCGTTTAAATATAAAGAAAATTACTAGATTTAGCAAATTTACAGGTGATTATAAATAATTACCGGTTATTATGCATAACCACCGACTTATTGACAGTTACCTTAATATTATACTCATATATCAAACAGTCTTTGTGTTTGCTGGCAGAAACTGCGCTAATTTCGGAGTAAATTTCAGCTTCAAAAACATAAAATAAACTAAATGTTTTCCAGTATGAAAAACTCTTTATAGTGTAGGAATGACGCATAGAATGCATGGTTTGAATCAAGACACTAGGACACCTAAAATAACGCAAAATATTAATACTGATGTTTCTCTTTGAAGGTAAGCAATACTTCCAAAGCAACGAGCATGAAATATGTTGTCCTGGTAGAGTTGAAAAACGTTTGCAGATGGGTCGCGTAACCAACAATTTGGCAAGGATTCCATTAAATAATGATATTACAGAATGAGCCACTCAGTGAACCAGGACTCTCTCATACTTCAAACATTCTTAACTACTGTATTTTTAGAAATAACGACACGAAATAGAAATTTGATTACCTACATGAAAACTATACGCTAGTTTACCACATGCTAAAAATTAATACAGATGTTGCGATCGAATACCGAACAATAAATAAAATGAAATTAAAAATCAGATTAGTACGGCATCAAACAGTAATAGGATTATCAATTTTGTATGGGTTTCGGTTAATAAGATGATGTTAATTCCCAAGATTACAAATAAAAAATTCATATAAGGAAAATCGATATCACTGACGAATAATATGTCCAGTTGACATACGTGACACCTTTAATTGGATAAAAGTTTGTAGCTTTGGTATTTTCGAAAAAGTAATACTATTCATCACTAACTGTTTCTATACCAGTACATCGGTTCACCCAATAACCTTGGAAAGAATAAACCTTAAAATCAATTTACCATATCCTGTACGATACTTACCAAAAGCTGACTTTCCTTATCCGTTTAGGATTATCTGTTTAAAAAATTATATTTTTCTTTTTTCCCCTTTGCTGCTAAATTTCAGCAAATTCATTCTACGGAGTAACGTCAAAATCATCGGTCTTTAAGGTAAAGAATTGAAATGCCAAAAGAAATCCTTCATATCGAGCTACTACTGATATTACGCTCCCTGTGAAATTTGTAATAATTTGTTGTCACCGCAGGGCAAAACAACAGAAACTGGTAGGAATTAAACCCTTTCGGCTTTCCTGAAACAATTTAAGAAACAGTAAATGCTCATAACGTTTTCTTAAATTCACTGTAAGGACAGTTTGTGAGATAAACTTTGTAACGCAGGACAAGGTCTACAATGACCGCCTTGTTTTATAAATATACAAAGTGATTTTTTAAAACGTCAATTGCAGCAAGCCTAGAAAAAAAGCTATTCCGTCTGCAGTCAGCTGTAATGAGCTTTGAATGACATTTACCTGTATGTCAAACTGTGTGACAGTTCAGGTAGTTAAAAATTTTGGCCTAACAAAATGTGAAAATGAACAAGTATTTAGTTGCAACTGATTTGTAATTTATTAAGGTAAGTAAATTACAGGTTTTTCATCAAGATTTCTTTCTTTCTGTTACAAATTTCATATTGTCAGATTCTAAAGCTTAATATAGACGGAACAATCCCTAGGCTACTGCAATTGACTTTTTAAAAAATCACTTTGTATGTAATAAAACATACAATAGAGGGAGGATTTACTGAAATAGCTCAAAGTCAGCTAAAATTTACGTTTCCTATTGTCATAAATACGTTAATATTGGACGTTTCTGCATACACTTTTTTTAAGAATAATGATACGTAGTGATATGTTGAGCATCACACCTTAGGAAATCGCATTATTGCCCCTTGTTCTTGCGAACGCAGGTACCCAATTATTTAAAGCGAGTGTGTAGGTAGCCCGCCAGCCAAAGAACTCCCGACCTTTTTTCACCTTATTACTAATGCTCGAGGTTCGTCCAGTTTTTATAAAATGGAAATGCTAAGAATGTAACCAATTTATTATGAAGTATACTGTACGTATTGTCTTGTACATTGTCTGCAGACCGCTTTCTTGTCCATGATGGACAGCAAAAGAAGTATACCTACTGGTTTGCAGATGTAAAAAGTTACATCTGCTTTTGAATTCCTTGGTCGGTCTAGAATCCTCTTAACAATGTATTTATAGTTCGTTAATTAAAACTTATATGTGAAGTTTAATCTGTGTTACTGTGTTATTTAATTTGAATGTGGAAGAGAAAACTAAACTGCTTCCGAGGCCTGTATAAAACATGGCGTGAAAATTTTTAATAAAGTATCTTGAAGGTAAAATGGCGAAGAACGTAAATTTCCAAGGGAGAAATTTTACGTTTCTGCAAAATATTTTGAAGTTAACTTTAGAACTTTATTGAGGAGAACTGGTGACAATTCTTAAACCGTAATGTATAAACTCTGTGTGCTACTAACTCGTTTTGACCATACATTTGTACACTATTTAAATTTAAATGTATGCGTTTCAGGTGTATCTATATATGTTGTGAAATATATATATTTTATAATATATATAACGCAAATCTTTAATTGATCTGCATAATAAACCAATCAAATTTTATATCTTTAACATTACAATTATTAAGTAAATAATAGTTGACCTGCTAGGATTTTTACCATCCGAAAGTTTCATAACCGTTAATTTTACGTTCATAATTTTGAAATACAGTCGAACTCCCATATCCTGAATCCGCATTTAGTGATTGCTCTCTATATAATGATGTTCTAGCGAAGACATTAATCTTCAGATTTAATTACGTTTAAAAATACCGCTATATTGTGATGTAAAGCCTTCATATTGTGATGTTTTTCGTTCAAAATTTTACGATATTATTAAGGTATACAGGTAGAATTTTGAGCTGATTATGAAATACTATATCTTACTTGAGTTTTTAGAAGAATCTTTTATCTTCTTAGTCAAACATAAAATTAAGTGTGTAGGCGGATTATAAAATGTTGATTATAAAATTTCATTAAAGTTGTATCTTCGTACAGCTAATGGTAAAGATTTTTATAGGATAATCTTTGGTTTTCACATGTTTGAATGTCCAGCTTAGCTACCATTTTACATGTATTTGTTAGTTGTTATCTTGGTGTTTAACTAAGCGGTTCTGTAACCGCTTCATGCACTCACCCGAATTAACTCGGGGAAATCCATGGTTCCATTTTTCGCTCACCCGAGTTAACCCGGGCA
The DNA here is from genome assembly GCA_014611495.1 of Limonius californicus. Classification (NCBI taxonomy): domain Eukaryota; kingdom Metazoa; phylum Arthropoda; class Insecta; order Coleoptera; family Elateridae; genus Limonius; species Limonius californicus. The sequence goes on from JABXWE010017506.1 coordinate 4,176, forward strand.
AATTTAAATTTTACTGTACTTCTACCGCTCACCCGATTCACCTCGAAACGAGGTGCAGGAAGGTACCCCATCCCCTAGGAATTATTCATCAGTAAAAAATAGCCGGCCAAAACATTAGTATTTTTATACCCCATAACGTGCTTGTGTTACGTCGTGTATATGCGCTTCATTGAGCTATTTATTTCGCGTATTTTTCCTGCTTTATTATGGATGGCGAAGAAAGCAGTTCAAACTCTGACGATAATATAGATATCAGTGGGAGTGATTGAAGTCTAGATAGTTATTCTGAAAGTGGTTCTTCTGGTTCTGAAGAAGATCTACTACTAACACGCACGTGGTGCAAACTAAATGCTGATACCTTTGCACCTACAGCTTTTCCGTTTACTGCTGTAGCCACAATAAATTTTCAAGTAGACGAAAACAAAAATTTGTTATAGTTTTTCGAATACTTTATTGACGATGAACTTATTGACTTCATTGTACAAGAAACCAATAGATATGAAGCACAATGCCAAGGAAATAAAACTAAATGGAAACCTGTAGTTTCTTCAGAACTTAGAATATATTTTGGACATTTTACAGAGCATGGTAAAAATGCCGGAAATTCGTTATTATTGGGCCAAAAACCCCCTACTTCAATCTCCGTTTTTTTTTTCGCAAATCATGCCAGACAAAAGATTTGAGCAAATAAAGAAATATCTTCATTTCTCAAACAATGAAGATTATGATGCGGATACTCATCCTAATAAGAAATTGAATAAAATTTGGCCAATATATGATTATATTGTTAAAAAATTTAGAGGTGCTTGCGTTCCTGAAAAATACGTAACAATAGATGAAAGCCTTCTTTTATACAAAGGGCGGTTGAGGTGGATACAGTATCTACCACTAAAACGAGCTCGATTTGGTATAAAATCATATTTACTATGCGAATCTAAATCAGGCTATGTGTGGAACTTCTTCATATATACAGGCAAAAATACACTAATCGATGAAGCATATGCAGAAATGCGTGTCTCCTCCCAAGTTGTAATGTCTTTAGCCAAACCCCTTCTAAATCAAGGCTATTGTCTAACGATGGACAATTTTTATAATTCCCCGCAGCTTGCTGATTGTCTAATCAAGCATAAAACTGATGTATTTGGAATGCTGAAGGCAACACGCAAAGAAGTACCAAAGGAACTAAAAACTACAAAATTAAAAAAAGGTTGATTGATAGGTTTCCAGAGGGGAAAACTTTCTGTTATGAAATGGAAAGACAAAAAAGATGTCTATATGCTTCCCTATTGCACACGCTTGCTACGGGAGAAGTAAAACAAGGGACGAAACGAAAGTGAAGCCTGTCGCCGTACTTCAATATAATGACACCACGGGAGGGGTTGATCGTGTAGATCAACATATATCAGATTATGCTATTCCAAGGAAAAGAGGCAAGAAATATTATAAAAAAATATTCTTCCATCTCTTCGATTTGGCTTTATGGAACTCCTTCGTGCTCTATTAACAAACTGGAGACGCACAGACAGCACTGCTGTACAGGTATGTAAGAGTAGGACCTCATTTTAGTAAATTATTTTTGTTCAGGGTTGAAGTTGTGAAACTCATCATGGCAAAATATCACCAAGAAGAGTTTTCTTCCAAAAAATCGCGTCCGTCGGCACAACTTTTGCCAATTACACTGTCAGGACGTCATTTTCCAGAGTACCTACATACCACCAACTACAAATAAACCAAATCCAACAAGGCAATGCGTAATATGTTCCAGAGTTAAGACCGCCAGTGGGAAGAAATTTCGAAGAGAATCGCGTTATCACTGTCCTGACTGCAATGTGACCTTGTGTGTGACACCCTGTTTCAGAGTCTATCATGCAGTAGCTGATATCTAGATGTTTTTGTAACTATTGTACCACACGAGTTAACTCGGGTGAGATTTTATGTGTTTTTTTTTTCAATAAATATTCTTTAAAAATTTAAACGATTTTTTATGTTATTTTATATTATGTCCCAACCACATAGAAGGTTAATTCATAATAAAAAAACCAGCGCACAAACTGTCGATTTTTGAGATTTGACCCGTGCATGAAGCGGTTAAAAATGGAAAAACGAAAAAATTTGAGGAACTATTGAAGACAAGTTATATGCGTTGGAAGATGTCGATAAGAGTGGCAAACAAGCAGATGTCGCCGCAAAATTTGGTATTGCTGCCAACGGTGTGTCGCTGATGGTACAGAAACAGCGAAAAGTATTAAAACAGAACGAGAAACTTGATTCGGGCTGAAACAAATTAGGCTGTATGTTATTCAGTTTTATAATTAAAATATCGCACAACATGGGTTCTCATAAATATCAATAAGTTTCAAGTTGTAAAGAGTTTCTGGTCCTTAGTGATGGTGGTGTTTGCGTCCCTGCAAGAGTTGGTACTTGATTGTTTTGATTCAGGATAGAAACCAGAACCAATGAAATTGAGTCTTACCGGTTCAGACCTGCCTTGAAAATTGCAATGTTGCGGGAATTTTCATAATTGAATACAGATCAACAAACCACATACTATCCGGTGTAAGCCGAGAGTTCTTGTAAGACTAGGTCGTACTTTTTCCGGAAAATGTAATTTTAATGGAAAATTAAGCAAATTTAAACATCCTTATTCTAATATGCTTACTTGTGCTTTTCAATGTATAACTAAATCTATTTAATTTTTTAGTAATATGGAAAATAGTTGAACTATCAACCTTTCTCCCAGGGGCCAGACATGAACGTAGGCAGATAGTGGCCAGGCTCCCATCTGGTTCCTCTCTGTCGCCACCCATACCGTAGCATATTTTAGAACATATCACATCATCGAATGCCTGAAAAGTTTGGACACACAATCGAACTAGTCATAAATACTAAAGCTCAACCATAATTACAACCAGAACTAATCTCTCTGAAAACTAAATGATATTTATTCAGTCTTTGCAGCTCTGGAAACCATTAATAATTATACTCATGACTTGCTATTCAATTCCAAATTTTAGTAAACAAAATTGACATATGAAGTACACAAAGCATAGACATCTATATGGTAATAAAAGATAACTGTAGATGTCTATAGGAATCAAATCAATATTTTTCGCAATAATTTCAAATTTATATTTTTAACTCAAAATGGCGGTCCTTCATTTGTTGGTTCATAAATTACCTTTGCTATAAATATAAATTGAAAACTGGGTATTTCTTCTTACAATAGTTTCTCTCTGGGCATTGTGGCTAATTGAAGTAGGAAATATAAATTAAGATTGAATATTCGTAATTACCTTACAAAGATCTTAGTTTGAAGAAAATTGGATTTCATGTTTTAGCGAATGACTATATAAGGCTATATAATATACTGAAACTGAATTTTCTAACACTTCTACGACTTCGGTGCAAAATGTTTTAAAATTAATATAATATATCTGATAACGTTTAAACAGTGAGTTAGAATTGAATTTCACATGAACTAAATCAACTAAATCACTTAAATTATATTAGCTGCATGCCATTTTCTACTGAATTCGTAAAATTTTCGTTTTCATTATTTCTCTTCAAAATTACCTCCTGCTGTTTCTTTTTCTTAAACAACTACTCTTACGAGGAGAACGGAAAGTATATTATCTGTTTATTTTTAACCTACTTTCTCATAGTATAATTATTCCTTCTTCTTTCGCAAGTATTTTATTAATTTGCCACATTATTATCATATCCATTCAATTTCATAGCTCAGACTGCTACCGTTTTGAAGTAATTGCAGTTATTCATTTCGGATAACTTCGGTTTACATCAACTACTATACATTATTAAAAGGATACCTTGTATAAGAATAACAATTTTAGTTAACCTAATATTATTGTTACAGAGAAGAACGCAAACGGTGAGTAACATTCTGAGAAAAGAGAAACAGAAATAACTCTAAAGGAGAACCTCGCCCTCAATATACAGGGGTGGGCAAAAGTGTAAAACAATGCAAATATCTCTACTATGGCAGCCGCGACCTATAATAAATTTTCTATATGAATATACAGCTGTGCCAAAACACACCAGCAGTATTTCAAGGATGAATTCCAGAACTTATTTACAGTCGAAAAATCCATATAAACATATGTCCTAAACGTAACCGTTAACGAGTTATTGTTTATTTCAAAATTTATGAGTCTAAAATTTTAGTTCAACGGATTTCTGCAATACTGATATAGTTGCCATGATCGCGTCTTTTGTTTGATAACATTTGAATTTCGTTTTTAACAAATTATTGTTGGCTTCTTTGTATCCGTATTCCCATCCTAATTCACAAGCGATTCACAATGCCAATGTTATTTTCAAATAAAGAATATGCAGATATTCATTAAAGTTTACGGTCTATGTGATGGAAAAGCTTTAGAAACCCAACAAGAATTTTGTAGAAGATATCCCAATAGAAGACTGCCTACGCGTGCAGTTTTCTTTAATTCACATCCTCAGCTGAGGGAACATGGCACTTTCAATGCCAGACATGCAGTCGGCCAAGGAGTTGTCCGTAGACCCATAAACGATGATGAACAAGTTCTTGATTTATTACAAGAAGATCCGGTTTTAAGTGTGCGAAGAATTGCATTACGTACTGGAATATGTAGAAACCATCTTGGAAGAATAATACGTAGTGCTCCCTTACATCCATATCATCTTCAAAGAGTTCAAGCTCTAGGTAATGATTTTGAAGCTCATTTAAGATTTTGCAATTGGGTACAAAATAATCAAAACCTACCGCATATTGTATGGACCGATGAAGCTTCTTTCACACAAGATGGTATCAATAATTATCATAATTTTCATGAATGGGCTGCAGAAAATTCTCATTTAAGAAGCTCGCATTTTCAACATAGATTTACTGTTAATATGATAGTTGGTATTCTTAATGATCGTCTGATTGGACCATTTCAACTGCCATACCGTTCGAATGGTGCGATTTATGAATATTTTCTAGAAAACTCTTTACCCTTATTACTGGAAGATGTGCCATTAAATATAAGACGTGTAATGGTGGTATCAACACGATGGGGCACCAGCACATCAATGTCTTCGTGTTAGACATTTTCCGGGAAGATGGATTGGAGTAAGAGGACCCCTAGTATAGCCACCGCGTTCGCCGGACCTGCACACGGTGGAAGAATTACGCCAAAGAATACAGCTGCAGAAAATTCTCATTTAAGAAGAAGCTCGCATTTTCAACATAGATTTAGTGTTAATATGATAGCTGGTATTCTTAGTGATCGTTTAATTGGACCATTTCAACTGCGATACCGTTCGAATGGTGCGATTTACGAATATTTTCTAGAAAACTCTTTACCCTTATTACTGGAAGATGTGCCATTGAATATAAGACGTGTAATGTGGTATTAATAAGATGGGGCAACAGCACATCAATATCTTCATGTTAGAGCTTGGTTTAACGCACATTTTCCGAAAAGATGGATTGGAGTAGGAGGACCCGTATTTTGCCACCGCGTTCACCGGACCTGCACACGGTGGAAGAATTACGCCAAAGAATACAGCAGGCTGCTGATATTATTAGGAGTAACCCAGCAAGCATATTAAGAACGCAGCAATCTCTTCTGCGACGTGCGGCTTTGTGTATCGAACACAATGGAGATAATTTTGAACGTTTCTTGTAAATAAAATAATAGAATATGTATTAAAAAACATTTATTTCATAAAATTTGTTAAACTAAAATTTTAGCCACATAAATTATGAAATAAACAATAACTCGTTAACGGTTACGCTTAGAACATATGTTTATATGAACTTTTCGACTTCGAATAAGTTCTGGAATTAATCTTTCTTGCCGCTACTTTTTGGGACACCCTGTATAATATGGTGGGCACAATGAATTTGCTGCTTAAAAGGACTTCCGGATTAGCCTGAAATAATAATTAATTTTTTTATTTTAAAATATATTTTAAGATATAGTAATAAAACTTTTTTTGCAATATTGATTCCTTTGTTTTTAATAATTTCTAGAGATATTGAAAAATAATGTTTCGTAATGGATTTCTAGCAACCCAAGAGAACAACAGAATGAGATAAGCGTAAACAATTTTGTAAAATTCTCAAATTATGCTTGGTTTGTGTTGTGTTGTTCCTTGATTAATAAGTCAAAAATGTTTAGAACTTTTAGAAAATCAAATTGTTCCCGCTCTTGAAAAAGAAGCGTAATTACCTAATAATCTTTCATTTTACCAGGACGGGGCACCCATTACTCTCTAAATGTTCTGCATTTTTAAATTAAATTTTTCCAAACGGGTGGGTGTGGCAGGGGTGTTATTGAATGGCCTGCTCAATTATCAGGCTTAAATCCATAGGATTGTTTTGCTTTGAGCACATTTAAAAATGTATGCTAAACGACCAAATAATTTGGAAAAATGGAAACTCAAAATTGTTGATGAAATACGAAGAATTCATATTGAGCATCATAATAACGTAACTGAAGGGTTTGTACGTGGTTGACTTGGTGATTGCCAAGAAGTAAATGGTGGTCATTTTAAACATCTTTTCAAGTGATGTAATTTATGTTTTTTTCTTTGTTTGTTTGTCATTGTTTGATATTTATTATTTTGTTGTAATGTGTTGCTAGGTAATACAACAAATTGCATAGCATTATTCTTGAGTGTTTTTGTTCAATATCTCTAGAATTATTAAAAATAAAAGCACCATACCTTATATCACAGAACACACAAAAAGCAATCCTATTGATATACAGGGTATCTATTTAAAATAAAAAAGTTGATATTATTTTCGGCTAAGGCTAAAGTCCTAAACCGCCAACACCTTCATTGTATCCACCATATATCGAAACCATCATATAAAAATTTTTTTCTAAATGGCGGTTGCCCTAGTAGAGATATATGCATTTTTCCGTACATTTTCCCAGCCCTATATTAAACATATTAATGAGGATTCAAGAATTATGAGGAAAAGAAGGGGATAGTTTTCAACAGATCGCAGTGGATTGTTCCCACAAACCAGTCTACGGACTGAAGACTGGGAAATAAATTTAAAAATATTCTAAATTTAGATAAGAGCAATACCTTAAGTATTTTGTCAGATAGTACCGAATCTGTCTTTCGATTATTTATATAAATTGTCGAATTAAGATTAGCCACGTCAAACGGCTTCCAAATAAAATACACATTGCACGTATAGCACTCTAATGTAATTTCAACTGAGCTAATCTCGCCGAAGCACATTATTAGTCGCGCTTCCTGCGATCCACGTTATCTGGGCAAGTAAATTGCCTAGAGTACGCCTCGATTTACCTGTCGGCAAGTTAACATAGCTTTTACTGACTGTAATGAGCAAGCTTCGCATTACCAACGAGCGTGATGGTACTTTAAGTGACTTTTGGTAATTTGCCTAAATACACACTATTAATCTGTGTGTAAAGCGCGTGAACTTCGTGCACTGCTCACATTTTGTCGTAGGTGTGATTATTTTGGTTAATAACTGTAAATAATACGCATGTAATTAAATGCTCGTTGGCTATCAAGTTACATTTAATAAATGAACTTTTTATGGCTTTTTCATGGTTTCGATTTTAGGGAAAGGATGGGTTGTGTAAGTCCGTGTTAACTTAATGTCTAGGATTAAATTAAAATGAATACGAATTATACAGTACGTTCCACAAAATTTGTGAAAAGGTTGGACATGTATTTAAACTATGCAATTCATAAATATTAATATCTATTTGATTGTTATTAAACGTAAAGTACAATTGCTACAATGGTTTTTACTTTTAAACAAACCATAATTGTCTGCAAATATAGTAGTTTACAAATAATGAGTATGCATAGTAGATTCAAATGGGTTTTGTTGTAAAAGACGATGACGAACCTGCATTCTATGGTAACGTTAAAAACTTGATTGATTTTTGATTGGGCGAGATCTAGGACGCAGTTTTCCAAAAATCTTTAAGCACTGTAGCTATTATTGTATACAGCGTAACTATGAATTTTGCTTATCTGGGATAGTTTCAACCTCAGTAGTGCTTTTTAAAGTATCACACATTGCAGTGGCACAGGATCTACGGCTTTACTATTTATCAGGCAGAAGACCCACTTTCAGATTTTTCACCGCCCAAAAAATTACACCGACCTCAGCCGGGATCAAGCCCGCATCCTTTGGATCTATAGGTAAGTGCTCTAACCACTGAACCGCAGAGACCGACAACGATAAATAGTTGCTACTACTTGCCTATACGGCATCCTAATACTACTTGGTTGCAAATTATGTTGTCAGATTTAAACAAAAAGTAATATTTAACAGAGCGATTCATATAATCTAACAACTGGTCGATGCAATTCTAGAGAAATCTGATAATTTTTATTTATCTGCGAAAATAAGACACATTAAAAAGTTACAGTAGAACACTATTCAGTAACTCAGTAACTATTGTCATTATGTGACTATATAAGGAGTGTTTGTTTCGTGACTTTGCTCTGCCCCTAACAGTATGACAAATTCAGTAGAGCACACAGTACATATACATCCCAATAACCGCAGATGATTAAGAAGAAACCTTAACAATAGTATGAATATCCCACAATACGAAGGGATATATTTACCAAACACAAACATAAAATAAGGGTTTCTAAACACCCTTTACACCAAGGTCTTTGTAATGTTCAATTATTAGCTGTTACATTTTATTTAACGAAGTGATTCATGGACTTTAAGGACTGGACGATGCGATTCCAAAATACAAGGTTTTTTATTGAGATGAGAAGACAAGACATATTAGAGCCCCATAGCCCAAGACCAGCTAGTAAAGGAACATTTTTGCTTCGAGCATCAATAGTATAACCTACCACGCATTACAATTCCTAGGATCAAAATATATCTCCGCAGACCGCAATACAAAGAGGTTATGTTCGTTGTGTTTACCAAACCCAAATATTAAATATGGGTTCCAAAACTGTAATACACCAAACAAATTAAAATACACAAAGTTACCTGATTCATTTTTCATATCCAGTGTATTGTGGCTCTGCAGTTGTTGAAACTGACTGTTTATCGAAGCAATTAAGAAGATTACCTTCCTTAAGAACTTCTGGGCGTTCTGATATTGCAGATTGAATTTCTATAATCCACTCGAAACGTGTTCCTCTTAACGTTAGTTTCACTTTTGGAAATAGTGCGAAGTAACAGGGAGCGAGATCAGATGAATGAGGCGAAGGCGAGTACAGTGTTTTTTTTAATCTACCAGGAACTGATGAATGGAAGAAAAGTGTATTTCATGTTTGTTACTTTGTCAAAATTTGTAAAACTAAGCCAAAAGAGACGTTCAAATTATCGAATAAATCCCAATTTTGTAATTTTCTGTTGCACGAATTAGATCATTGATTTTCGGAATATTTAATACTAATAAACGAGAAGCCGCGTAGCGGCCTACTTATCTTTATTCGTCCTCAACTTATTCTGAAACACCAGAGAATCATTTATACTATATTTACACAACCTCTAAAGATCAATCTCATCCTCATAAACATTTACTAACATTCCATTAATGTCTGCTACAGTTTTGTCCAGTTTGAAACAAAATTTAATTTTCAACTATGATCAATTCTTATGGCAAGTATGCAAAACACTGGTTCACGAAAAATATATTTATCGCCGACAATGTAAATCGATAAAATAACACCTATCAGGTAGCTAAGTAATAGAAGGGTGCATGACAACGTTTCACTTTACAGGTCAGCAAAGCTTTAGGTGAGTGGAGCGCTGCATGGTCATTCGACGTATTTTTTGGCAAAAACAGTGGCTATATTAGGAGAAACTTCTTTGAAATTTTCATGAATTCCACCTTGATAATGTGATATACACTTCTTGTTTACAGCCATTTCCAAAAAAGCAATTTCTTTTTCTTTTTCAAAACTCTCATGTTATTACAGATTTTACCAGTGGGATCTAAAAACTAAATAAAAATACGCAATACCCAATTCACAATAGCAGTTAATATCTGAAAATCTGGATTAGGGTTACTAATTTTTGTTATATCTTAAAATTGGCGTTTGCGATTTGAATAGCCTTTTGCTTCCATTCTAAACATAAAGTCCTCTTCCATATTACCATATGTTGTGGACTTAATGATGATCTCCTAATTACCCGTCTTGTCTTCGTATGATACAGTTAGTGACACAAAGCGGTGTCGTGAATTTAAATGTGGCAGAAAGTTTGTAAAGATGAATGTGAAGCTGGTTCTTCAAAAACTGTCACAAAACCAGAAGTTTTTTATAATGTGGACCTTTTACTTCTGAGTGATCGCAGATCAGTGATCAAGCAGATAGCACAGAAAACATTACGGCACCCACACCATTCTTATCTACGAATTGCCTACAAAAAGTTTTCCGCAAAATGGGTTTCTAAAACTTTCGTACTTAAACAAAACCATGTAAAATACATACGTTACTGTAGGTAACTGAGACGGCGGCGGTATGGTAACCACCGACATTAAATAAATAATTAACAAATGGACACATAAACATACTGAAGCATAATTTCATTTCTTGCTTGAAAATTACTAGGGTCTGGTTGGTGTGGTTGCTGCAGGTTGTCACTTGCCGCGTTGTCCATCTTCCACTGTTCAAATAAATTTATTAATTGTTTGTTTAGAAACCATAGCAGTTTACTTTTCCCGTAAAATTGGTAAACATCTTAGTAAATTTACAGCTCAATACATCAATAAATAACGGTACAACGAAATTAAATGTTATCATTTATAAAGATATATTCAGATTTATTGGAATGGTCGCTTTTGATTCTAAATCGTAATTCGGAAACTAAAAATCTTTATAGAAGATTATGTTGTCAGTACTGATCGTTGATTACTTACAACCCGAAGTGACTTTTACAAGATAACGATTTGCAAATTTTTCTGGAAAACTTCGAATCACTACCACGGAAAAACTAAGGGAAACATTGATTACAAGTTCTATTACAATAATGCTCCAATTAAAAAATCTTCTGTTATATCCATAATTCTGGGTTCAAATTTAGCAACATACCACAGAGATGAGCCACACAACTGCTATAACTGTAGCTATTTATTTATTTTCAAAATTGAAAGAACAGTTACGCAGTACCTCGTTTTTGAAGCATTTATTAGCTCTACAAATCAGCGATTAAATTCGAAACTGGAAAAATTTTGAATTTAAGTCGCGAATTAATATATTGTGTTGAATTATCAAAATGGTATTTTAAAATCATTCAATAAAGGTTTTTGGCTATGGTAGTGCTCAATTTCATATAATCCAACGTACAATATCACCATCGGAAAAAATCGCACGTTTGTCATTAAAAAATTAATGATATTGTTCGATGGCTTTTACAAGTATATTAAACACTTTCGTTACATATTGCATAACTTTATTATTCATAATATTTTTTTTTCTTAAAACAGCAACATTCTATTGACTCATCACTAGAGGTTTCCATAAGAAAAATTGCTTAAGATACATCTTTATTAACTGGTTGTAGTTAGACCGATAATTTTAGTTGTGTGGTGCTTTTATAGTTTGAGATAACCAATTAGCTTAATTGTATTACATGCACATTTATTTTACTGTTCTTCTTTTTCGCATGCTTAGTCTCTTACTAGACGTACCGATCTCCCGTCCTATGCACGTTTTAAAGTCCCACAAACATAGAGCACCCACAGCTTAACGTGTGTTCCGAACCACGGGAAGTCGTCCAAAATAGTTTTACTAAATAAAATACCTCGCTGATTTGCCATTGTCTTGCAAGGGAAAATGGTCGTTAAAAATTCGATATTCCGGTAGTGGGAACCCCAAACCTTTGGCGTAGAAGTCTAATGCGCTAACTTCTAGCCCATATAAACCTCAATTTACTGTTCAGCAAAGTAGAAAATATACGAGCTTTGCATATTATTTTTTACAATAATACCCTAAATTAATTTTTTTATAGACAAAGTAATAAACCTACATAAACACATTTCTAGAAACATGAAGAACAACAGTTAAAACAAAATGTTCACTATTTTCTCAATTTAAATGACGATGTCTACAAAATGATACCGGATGCTTAAAAACCGTTTCAGATGTAGATAAAAATGTACGATTAGAATTTTTTAGTAGTTGCAGGCGTGTTAACCGCTTATACATATATGTTTTACTACAGTAGTGTGCTATTTTTGCCGGAAGAAAAATTATCATGCTGTAAAAAATATAAATTATGTGTAATGTATTAGGAATTTGTTAAATAGATCCTTATCACATATACAAAGTGTATTTAATTAAATACCGTAATTTATACAGGTATTGTTCTATGTAAAATTTATACGCAATTAATCGCAATTTTACAGTCTTGGAAATATTTTTTTTAGATGACGCGAGCTGTTGGAATATATGCTAGTGAATGATCCATTTAGGATTATGCAAGTTTTAATGGCACAGTTTAACTTCAGAAGTTTGCTGATTTAAATACTCGATTTGGAGAAAAAAGTATCAATAATTAACATTTAGATTACAAACGTTTTCTCCATGTATGAAATTATTAACAAGATTCGTCTCCAAGACTGTGTAAGAATTTTTGAAAAGGTCTGATTTAACGTTTTGTTACTCAAAAAAGATTAATCCGATCGCAGAATACTATTAAAGTAGATCTGTAATTTGTATTTATCCATGTATGTTATCCAGCCATCTACTCCTGGATTGGGATTCAAACAGGATACGGAAGCTCGTCCGCCGACTAGTTTCTGTGGCTGCTGCGATTCGTAATCATAGATTAATTACTACAATTATGGATATCTTCACCAATCCTCGAGCGGGAAGCCCGCAATTGGACTGTCCAGCCAGACACTCTGTTATTCCCAGGAGTCACGGGGAGACAGTGCCCTCAACCCCAACATGCGACGGGGAGGGTTAAATCTTAGTAGACTAATCCTCCGCGTAAAAGTCAGCCGATACCATTCTGACATTGCTGCAAGATTCATAATAATAATAAAAATTCGACGTAGACGCCTTTACGAGAGGACCTCGACCAGCTGACTACCTCCCTAATGATTGGTAGATGAATGGTGATTAAACATATCACCCATATTATCTACTCATATAGCTAGATATATTCACTACGATACGATATATAACTTTATAACTTCTTAAGGAAGCTGTTTAGGCCGTACGTTTATTAAGAAAACTATAATTATTTTTTTATTTTCTACCCGTCTATGGGTACTATTGGGTACTTAATTTTGGGACACTTTGTATAGAAGCTGACGGTGGCCACTTGGAACATTTAATAAAATAACTCGAACACTCTTTCGTATTTTTTTAATTTAACGTTTTCCATACGCATTCGAAGCTTCAAAATGCCATTTCTCAACAACGAAGCTATAAAAATTGTCAGATTGTGTAAAGAGCAGAAAAACTTTTCAAATGAAAAATAACTGAAACCGCTTTTCATTTAAAATTTTGGGGTTGTCGGTGGTGGAGCTAGGGGAGAAAATAGTGTAGATTCTGTAGATGACTTACATGGTAGAAACTATTCAAACTATTGTTGGCCTATCTGGCTAACTTTTTCAAATTTGATTATTTACAGAGTTATCCAGGGCGCACTGTTTTAGTTGGGACATCCTATAATAATAAAATTATTATAGCAATTACAGTACGTTGCTTCTTTTTCTTATTTAACTGAAGTTATATATCTTATTGTTTCCGAAATTTCAAGGAAAATCTTTGAGTTTGGAATACACTGTATACTTTCGTAAACATAAAAGATAGTCATTTTTAGATATTACGTCAGCCGCAAAATGGAAAAGCAACTGCATATGGTACTTAATGATGTATTACTAGAGCAGCACTAAACTCAGTTTTAAATTTCATACTTAAACCTGTTAATTAAATATTCGACGCTACTCAGGTTCGGTTTTGTGTTGTTGCTACAAATATTTGAGAACCCAAGTACTGTAACAAAAGAGAAATGGGACAATTAAAAATGCTTCTAAAAAGCTTTTATAATTATAGTTTCGCAGTGTGCAATACAAAGCCGCCAGGTTTTTTGCTGTTTGCAATCGATATGGCAACTTTTCGCGTCTCCCTTGCATAAGATAGAACATGCAAGCATGAAACAAGGAAAGCACCAGCAGGCGTGTATGCAGGATATATCATCAAAGCGATAATTTCAAGCAATTAAACTTGTCGCAGGCGCGAGCCCTAACTAGCGGTTATTTTTGTAATCAGTTTTGAGCTAGTGTTTCCTCTCCTCGTCGGACTTTTGGTTGCAAGTACAGTGGTAAAGGATGGTACAGTGTGACGTTATAAATGCCGTATTTAAATGATGTTGGCAGTGTTATAAATCAGGAGAGGACCACCCGTGCGACGGTGGCTTGGACGCGCAACCGGACACCGACACTAGCGCCAAAAATGTTAACAAGACACATGACAACTGCCGCCCAACTGTGAGTTTGTTAGACCACGGGGCGGCATTTACCCCATTTCAATAGGATCCACGAAATTAAAACGGTTTTTTAGATGTGATTATGTTAATTGAAGCCGTTTGCATGATGTTGGCGGTTCTTACATGAAAGTTTGTGTTGTCGGGAATTTCAATTTCTTAGTTATTACAACTATAACAAGTAATGGGTACAAGGTTTGGTTAATTAACGTGAAATGTTTCCGGGTAGCCACTTTCGCAATATTATTAATGTTTTTCTATTAACTATTATGGAAGCCACATCCTCAAGTTATTATACATTTAGTTTAAATTAATATGCCGGAGACTCTATAATAGACACCGTTCCGCACGTGCCTTTAGCAAATAAGTATCGCAGAGAATACACAATAAACAGTTAATATAAATTTAAAGTTATTGATTGTTGTTTGCCACAAGCAATAGTAGCAGATGGGTTTTGCAAAGTGTCAATTTTATTCGTTCAGTATTCTCTGCAAAACTTGCATTAATTATATGAAACAGCTAGATGCTAGGTTTCAGCCTTATTTGGTTTTATCTGTGCAAGGTAAACGTTGCAAAAAATAGAATTCTGCGTACTCTTACGACCTATGTGCACCAATAAAAATGATGCGTATTTGCAGAAAGTCATTAGGGTCTTGATTTTGATTCTTAAGTTCAATTTTTGACATAAACAGCCATATTAAAGAGTGGTTTAGCAATTTTTTCGCGACTTTGGAAAATTCTCAATTCTCAGCCATTTTTATTGCCGCCATTTCCTTAACTGCTAAAATTATAAGTTGTAATGGTAACTATTTGATAGCTGTGTTATCTAGCTAATATGTAAATTATGTAATTGTTTGTACATTAATTCGGTTATTAAACCTCTGTATATGCATAATTGTAAGATACGTAGGTAATGGGCCACAATATAGGACTAGAATTGTTAACTTGCTACTCACCCCTTTAAACAGGGGCTTGCATGCGGTGCACCGCACCAGGGCGACAGCGTTCAGAAGCGGCAAAAAGTTCCGTTTCAATAAGTAATTAGAATAAAATTTAAAAAATTAATTAGATAGTGATCACCAATCTAGAGGTAGCAAAGCTAGTTACTTTGCTTAACATTCATCTTCAGAAAGGCGTAGAGAATAAGAGTGAGTATAAGATTTATAGTATAAGGTGCAAATATGTGAATTTAATACTTTTCCTTTGAGAAAAATATGTTTGTAATAATGTATTTATGTGTGCGAGGAAGTTTTGTGTTAATTTTGATTATCATTGGAGTTGTTTTTTTTCATAATATATTTATAATTTAATGTAAATTTATTTGTCAATTTTTAAATGCATTATGAAAAATATACCGAGTGATTTTGTAACGAACACAATGGTAATTTTATTTTTGTTGTAATATTAGTGATAAGATTGTTATTATACTTTATAGATATTCCTAATTAATTTGGTCAATTTTAATGCTTTATCATTATTGGTTGACCCCTTTGGGGACACAACAAAAATTATTTGTATGTATTGGGTTGCTACGTAACTCGCTAAAAAACGACCAGTTTTGTCTTGAAAAACAAGTTGCACTTAGACCACCAAGCCGAAAGCACGCTATTTTTGCAGCTCCGTTAAGCCTGTATTTAGTGTTTATAATTTAGCGTTTTTGAATTAAAGTAAATGCGTTAATGTTTATTTACATTCAAAAAGTGTTTCTATGTTACTTATCATCGATAGTTCCAATTTCAAGGAAAAATAGGAAGTTGGCGTCGGTGATGTTCGTTTGCTTTATCGAAATTCAGTTGCTCAATGCTGGTCGACAATTTATTTTGACAAGTTGACACAATGTCACTTGTTGAAAACTTGGAATCTACAAGAAATAATAAAAAATAACTAAAAATAATTAAAATTAAATTAAAAGGAAGTGCTTCGATGCATTGAAATAAAAATAATGAATTTTAAAAGAAGAAACTTAAATACGGAATTTTGAAACAATTTGGAGGTTAGGACCTATATTATTCATACATGTTTTATAAACAATTAATGGTGCATTCTGATTGGAAAGAAGTATTGAAAGCTGAATCTACTTAAGCGTGGCCAAAATTTATATACAACAAACAACATTTAACTGCGCTAATTTGGTTCAGCGAACCCACCGAAACTGGCAGATTTCAAAAATCAGGACAGAAGTGGAATAAACTAAAGTTTGCTGTCACATAAGCAAGTAAATAGGTTGGTTTACTTTTACAAAAATTAACATTAAAAAAATAAATAAAATTATAACTGGTGTTTTAATATGTTGATGTTGAATTATGAACTTGAATAGTATTTTGTGTCATTTAAGGGAAAGCACTAATAAGACTGAAATGAATTTTGCTAACTAATTTCTACATGATAATTTTCCTGATTTTCCCTATGTTTTTCTTTGTTTGTGTATTTGGTTTGTTACTAGCTACACGAGTTTATACAGTTCGTCCAATTATAACAACGACCCTGAGATTTACAAAAAGGTTGGGGCAATTTCATTTGATTTCGTGTTGGTTAAACAATTTATGAATCTGTTTATTTTGGATATTGATCTGGAGGAGGATATCGTAATTAAGAGTTTTGTAGGTTTAACCATTCACTTTATTTTATTTTGCCCCAATCAACATTAAATAAATTATGAATATTTAATTAGAATCACACAACAATGTATATATATATATATATATATATACAGGGTGTGGCAAACTTCTAGGGCTTAAAGTATACATAAAGACAAACATCTTTTGATAATAAATGTATGGTCAAAAGTGTTTCCTTTCAGGGATAGAGCTTCTGAAAGATTC
>JABXWE010017507.1:0-15289 GCA_014611495.1 Limonius californicus
TGGCATGATTAATCATTATTCCCCTAGCAATCATTCGGGAGGTAATCAGTCGGCAGAGGTGCATCGTAAATGTGCCTGCGTCGAGTTATTATTATTTATGCCAGGAGGGCATCGACTGATTTTTACGCGGGGGTGTGGACATTAATGATACTCTCCCCTTCGCATGTGGGGATTGAGGGGGTGACTCCCCCCCCGTGACTCCTGTGACTAACAGAGAAGGGCTGTGGAATTAGTCCATGGTCTGAATCCCTCTGGAGGATTAGTGCACCAGAAGATATGCATGATGATCGTAATTACTGTACGCCTACAAATGGTACGTAATGTACGCCTACAAATGGCACTTACTGTACGCCTACAAATGGCACTTAATGTACGCCTACAAATGGCACTTACTGTACGCCTACAAATGGCACTTACTGTACGCCTACAAATGGCACTTAATGTACGCCTACAAATGGCTATTACTGTACGACTACGAATGACAGCGGCCACAGCAGTTAGCCGGCAGATGAACATCTGTATCCTGTTCGAGTTCCAATCCAGGGGCAGGGGGCTGGAGGACCCCCGGTTAGTACAACTCCCCAACATTTATTGACAGATCAGTAAGTCTGTGTTTTATTATCTGTTGCATGTCACCTGCCTGTCGCCGCCAGTGAGTCTGATCGCATCCGCTGTTTGTTTACCCAGGAACTACATACATGTAATGCACAAGCGCCGAACCGTATTTAAAATTTGAAAATTAAGTAGTTTTTATTCGCCCCCCGTAAGGTCGACCCTAACATATGAGTATCCCATATTACTTGTACATTTGATGACCCTAGTAAAACCCAGTATGAGAGTAACAAAATAAAATATATCTTTGTATTCTACAACTCAGAGGAAGTGTTTATTAATCAATTTTCATTTTATAAATAAAATCAAATAATACTTTTTCATGTTACCCGATTTTCTCCTATTAAATCATATCAAATACCAATAAATATTAGGTTTTCTTACACTTATTTACAATCTCCATAACAATGTAACAATACCTATAACGAATTATTAAGAACGTGTACGCAGTATTGCAGTAAATCATATCTTTAAAACGTCGGAGCCACTATTATACACCTCTAGTTAAACAAATTTTAGTACAACTGAACTTGGTAAACAAGTACCTGTCGTTCTTTAGAAGGGACAGGTAAATGGTTCCATTTGTCCTTCTCTTATCTATACCTATCTTTCCCTTACTATTCAGGGTGGACTTCTTAATTATTTATATTTGTAATTTTGTGGTTATTATTTGAGTAATCACAATCTACTAATATCAGTTGTAATTGGAAATACCTACTGTTGGAAGAGACGAAATTTAAGGACGACTTCTACCCCCAAAAATTGTTAACCCGATCATTAAAATTCTTGTTAATAATAAAAAAAAATATTTTCCATCCTCACT
Source organism: Limonius californicus (assembly GCA_014611495.1). Classification (NCBI taxonomy): domain Eukaryota; kingdom Metazoa; phylum Arthropoda; class Insecta; order Coleoptera; family Elateridae; genus Limonius; species Limonius californicus. The sequence goes on from JABXWE010017507.1 coordinate 1,436, forward strand.
AACTTTTATTTATGAAACGTGGATAAAGTAACCGATTTTTTGTAGAGTAATTTCCGTGGCACCCTTAACATCTTATTATGGATTTATTTCAATACACTGAAATTATTAATTTTGTTTATTATTCAATTAAAATTTGTTGGTTGTATCAGATGGTTTGAGATGCTTAAGTCTGCGCGTGTCTTAAATTATCCAATGAGTCTGTTCACTAACTGATACATGTGCATTGTAAGTTTTTTACACTTCTTATTTCACTGTGGATATCTGCAGATCGTTTCTAATTATTGCATTAGGTATAAACTACTGAGCGCGTAACGCCTTTGACTGGATTCTTTGCAGAATTTTTATTGGCTGTAGCTGCGGAACTCCGCAGTTGCATTGCATAATTCCAGATGGGCTTTATTATGGCTTGGTATAGAGCACCTCACCTTTATTTTCTAGACTATTTGCTACTTTGGCCCTATTTGCCAATGCATGTTTTTAAGTTTCAGATTTAATTGTTTCTTCTTCGTTTCAATCTGTACCTTCCAAGCTAATGTACTATCTAAATGCAGTGCTAGAAATTTTACATGCGCAGATTCTAGTATGTTGTCACGATTTATATTTACTGCAGCGCAGCTGTCCCTTTTCATTGTAAAAATTACTGGTGTCGATTTTCGTTAGTTTATTTTCATTCTCCAAAGCTGAAGATATCTCTAGAACTTATTCATGTAAATCTGCGGAAGAGCCGATGCTCTTTTTGGATCTTTATGAGAGGTCATTACAGATGGAGGTAATACAAAGATCAGAATAGATAATCATCTGTCGAACTCATTTAAAATAAGCAAAGGGGTCAGACAAGGCTGTATATTATCGCCCTTACTATTTAATATATATGGAGAATACATAATGCTGAAATGCCTAGAAGGCTGGAATGGGGGCATATCGATTGGGGGCAGAAAAATTACAAATCTCAGATATGCAGACGACACTACCTTGATTGCCAAAGATGCAGAAGAATGACGGAAATACTAACGTGGATTAAAAACGAAAGTAGGAACCTGGGACTTGAACTCAACAGAAGCATAACGAAGATTATGATAATTGATAGAGAAAACAACCTACCAGTAGACCTGCCAGACCTGAAAGACATCGTAGTAGTTGATAACTTTATATATCTAGGGTCTTATATAAGTAAAGATGGTGGTAGCACCGATGAAATTAACAGACGACTAAACATGGCCAGGTCAGCAATAACTAAACAATTGATAAAAAGTAAATTGATTCGTTCGAACTCTGGTGCTGGAGGAGAATGTTGCATATATCTTGGGTAGAGCACCGCACAAACAGTTCAGTCATAGAAGAAGTGAAAATGCCAACCCGGCTCTCCACGGTAGTGCAAAAAAGAATCCTACAGTACTTTGGACACCTAACTCGACGTACTAATGATAACCTGGAAAAACTCGTTGTACAGGGTAAAATTGAAGGACGCCGTTTAAGAGGAAGACCTCCCAAACGCTCGTTGGACCAGATAGGCGAAATAACCGGTGTTCCTCTTCAACACAATATAGAGATACAGAGGACAGACTATTGTGGAGGAAAGTCATACTAACCAACTTTTGACACAAGTCACGAATCTTTAGACATGAAGACCCACGACGAGAGAGAGATTACAGTAGGATGATCTGTAAATGTTGCTATGACTGTAGATTTAGAAATTGGTAGGCCCGCAGTTCATACCATATAGAAATATGGTCCCATGGCACGTCCCCGAGGCACTCCTAATTGTGTAGTTGCTAAGTTTCATTCTTCTTAGTATTTTAAATAGAATTGTTTCTTACTTAGAAACGATTTCAGCAAGTCATGAGGTAACTGTCGTTTGATTTTATATAGCAAACCCGCGCACCACATCTTGCCTAATACCTGAGTGACTTCAAGGAACACTGCTGAGGAGAATATTCTCTCTTCTAGGTCTGAATAAATTTGACGCACAACTATGTACTTGTTCTATAGCTCCATGATCTTCCTAAAGCCAAACTGTAGTTGCTTTTGGTGTAGTATTCGGTTGATTCTCTTTAGTTTAAGCTTCTCATATACTTTGGCCATGATCGGTAGTAGACTAATTGGACGATAGAAACATTTTCGGTAATTTTATGAAGTTTTGTTGTTGATATCACTTTCTAGTTTATCAAAAAGTAGTCTAATCCTAATTCTGCATTGAATAGCGCAGTTATTGCTCTAACACTTTTTTTCGTTTTTTTTAAAGTATTTTTCCGGTTATGAAATCCCAGTCCGGTACTTTTCTTCCATTGAGATTCTTACAAATTACATGCTTAATCTCTATTACTTAAAATCTTTTTTTGGAACCTCCATTCGTAAAGCTTCTTTGCTAGGTGTTCTGTAAATGTTTGCGCTTTTTCCTTTTTTGTTCAAGCTCAGCTACTTTCTTCTCATATTAATGGCAAACGTTGTGGTGGGTGTCTGATGGTTTTTGTTGCATTTTAGGTACTCCAGCAAGAAGAAGATAAAAGCGTCTTGTCTAGATAGCAGAATATTATTTAGTCGCTATAGGTTTTCCACTGTACAACATATTTATAATTTTTAATAATATGGGTAACATGTAAACTTTTTAACAAGCACGGGGGGGGGGGCGTGCGAGTTTTAAGTTTATATCTGCCGACACCTATGTCCTTGTGTATTACAGAAAGTGTTTAGGGACATTTTGACACAGAGTATTTATTATTTTTACAGAACGTATCACACAGTGTAGGGTGTGCCCCACAGGTTCTGTTAGTTGTTATATTTAGTTAGATAATTTTAAGCATTGGAAACATTAGTATAATGAACTAACGGTATACATGTATGAGCTGCATTACATAAAAATGTATTTTCTGCTAATCCGGAAGTTCAGAGTTGGCCCAGAAAATCAACAAGATGTAAAGCTGCAAAATGTAAACTTCCACATTTTTACATTTCAGAAAAGCATAAAATTCGAAACATTTTACGATGCGGTTTAAATGCTGTTCCGTATCGCCTGAAATACTTTCCACAACACATGAAATATGCACGAATAATTTCGTTTCATAAATTTTGTAATTCCTCGTAAAAAATAATACGTTGCGTATACCTCTGAGACGTTTACTTAGGTATTTATAATGAAATACAGCGTTACGGCGAGATCCCATTAGGGAAAACGGTATACACAAATCAGTAGACTTAAAATTTATTGCCGCCATCCCTGAAAGAATGCCTTCAGGTCTTCCGCAAGATTTTGAATTTATTTAGAAGATTCCTCAGTTTTACCAGTTATTTAAATATGGTGCTTGCTTTATAAAATTTCTGGTTTACATTAAAAAATAATATTCTGTACGAAAGTAGGTCAATTCCAAACCCGTTCACTTATTTTCACACACAGCTAAAGTATCAATCTCAGCATTTTTGGGATTATAAAATTTTTTATATCCAGTAATGCCCATAAAATAAGTATTACATCGAGAAAAATAGGAAGGGATCAAGTAAACGACTTGGTTTGATTGCCGACTATAAAAATATCAATTATGGCGGTCGCTCTAAAAATTTCACTAGTAGTACTAAACCTTCCGCAAGAAAAATTGATTTCTAAAAAATAAACTCAAACATGTAGCTTTTTCCACTTTGTATTAACAAGTAATATATAATAAGTACATATATAATTCAACTTAAAATATATTATATAAATTGTATTAGAAATAGAAGAAATTAATTTAACTGAAATTTAATGGTATGAAGAGGAATAAGAATCTATTTTAAAATATTTTTCTTACTCGCTCAATATTATTAAAAAAATAAAATAAATATATTGCGTTTTCGTACCAACACTAAGCTTGTGATATTTTGTATTATCATTCAATTAAATAGTGGTTTTAATTTGTTCTAACATTTTATATTGGTAAAACTATAGAACGCAGAATAGAAATGACATTTTAATATATTTAATATTAATGAGATTGTCTCTAAAACCTACCTGGCAGTTAAAAGGTTAGATTCCACGGTTTAGTTTGTAGTACAAAATCGCCGCAAAGCTGCTTATAATTAACATTTCAATTACAATGAGTAAAATCAACACTGGAACACAGGAGTAAACAGCTAACAACGAGGCTGCATGCAAACTGAGTTCGCCACATGAAGTTTGCATCGGTTAATTTTTCGTTAGTTACATGTCATTACTACAGATCGGGTGTCTTAGGAAAAAATAATGGTACATATATATCTCAAAAGCGTTATGGATAAGGGTAGTCGTAAAGTGGCGTACGATTGTACTGTATATGATAAAATCAAAATTCCAACCGAAAACGAAATTTCGTATTCGCTTTCAAGATGTTTTTTAATAGGTCACCAAAAAGTGTTACAAATATTCATGTTATGACACTGCTATGGAAAAATTTAATGTTTAATAACATTCTTCGTTGATTTCATTAGACCGAATTCGTATCTACTGAAATAATGCATCCCAATGCACATATCAACGACATCCACAAAAGAAGATAATATTATGGTTATAGAAAGTTACAAACACCTGACTTTATTATAACTACATGAGAATAATATCATTGTTAAACATTCGAAGTGCTTTTCGATATTTCTCATACAAAGTTCAGTTTGATGTACAAACGGCTGCTAAACTGGGTCTGAAACTGTTTCTTCTTCTTCAGTGCACGTTAGTCTACTGCTGGACGTAGGTTTCCTCCGCTCTCTTCAGTTGGCTTCTATTCTGTGCCATTTGGCACCAACGTCTTGCTGCTGTTTCTACGATATCATCTAAACATCTTTTCTGAGGTTTTTCACTCCCTATTTGTTCTTCTCGAGCGCCAGTAGACTATTTTGTGTATTCCTGTCGTCGGGTCTTGTTTTACATGTCTTACTAGTGATGGGCGTACTTCAAATGAAATCATTCGAAATATTCATTTATGCATATATCTCGAGATAATTCATTCGAATGAAAAAAACTTCTCGAACTACGATCGTTTAACGACGCGCGCATCTCACGTGAAATCACTCGAAATATTCGATTATGCGTGCATCTCCGTGATGCGAGTGATTCATTCGAATGATAAAAAGCTTCTCGAACTACGATCGTTTAACGGCGCGCGCATCTCACATGAAATCACTCGAAATATTCGATTATGCATGCATCTCCGAGATGCGAGTGATTCATTCGAATGATAAAAACTTCTCGAACTACGATCGCTTAACGACGCGCGTATCTCACGTGAAATCACTCGAAATATTCGATTATGCTTGCATCTCCAACATGCGAGTGATTCATTCGACTCAAAAAACTTTTCGAATTAGTTTCGTTTAGTTATTCGGCTGGTAATCGAAATACCGTCTGAGTCGGTATATAATTTGAGTATTATTCGAATGAATTTGTAATTCGAGCAGATACTAAAAGATAAACTACAAAGTAACATATTTGACTTGTTTTGTGTGATGGGGTCGTGTGTGGAGACGAGTTAAAAAATAAATTTTTTGAATTTCGAACCGGGTAACTTAACTTTGTGATTCTACCTTAGCGCTGAGGAGAAAAACGTGGCAGAGAAGAGGCCGTTGCGGCGTTGCCCAGCAGTGGGAGGAAAAGGTTGTCAATGATGATGAGGCTTAAATTACGATTATTTATTTCTACTTTTCCATACTTAAATTGAAAAATATTGGCTGTAGAGTTTTTTAGATTTGTTATTGTTCAATTAAGTATATTATTTTCCTAATCCAGATAAATAAATAAAATAATTTAAGCAATTTAAATCACTGTTTAAATATATGAAATTAACCAATTTTTTTATCTTGATCACTTATGATCATTTGCAATCTCTCCGGCTTTTCATATTACCTTTCCGTTTAAAACATTCAGTGGCTAAATTGGTCGTCAAGATAATGCTTATGAAGATATAAACTATTAATCAATTATAATAAAATAATTAGAAATATTGTTAATTTTTAATAACTAATAGTACGAGGCTTGTTCAACTGAAACCCATCTTTGATCAACTTGAAAACAAATGCAATAAATCAAATTAATGTTTGTTAATGTTAGTAGTGTTTGTAAGCAACACATTAATACGTTTTTGGCGTTTGGATTTGATTCTGACTTTTAAAACTTCAACGAAAGAAATGGAGAGTTTTAGAGCTTCCACCCTATAGCCCGTATCTAACCTTGCGATTTCCATATTTTTGGACCACTAAAAAAGGCGTTAAGATGTCGGCATTTTGAGTCTGACGAAGTACAGATAGCTGTGGAAGACTTTTTCAATCAGCAGCTACAAGAATTCTATGAGCAGGGTATACGTCGGTTAGTAATGGGTTAGGTGCCTTAACTGTGACGGTAATTATTGGTAATTAAATTGTTGAATAAATTTATTATAATGGGTTGCAATTGAACACATATAGTATAACACGGAAATCCATAAAACGGAATGTACAATCAGGTTAATCTTATAATGTGACAACATTTAAGTACATACAGAACAGAATCCAGTCAAAAACCGAAAAACAATTCGAGACAAGAGCGGGCGTGCCAGGGAGTCATCATTCGAAAGGCAGGATGCGAGATATTTCTGGCATTGCCAGAATTTTGGATTTGAATGATTAATTCCAATGAATATATCGATTATTAAAATCATTCGAATACTAATCATTCGATTATGCCCATCACTTTGTCCTAGCCAGCTCCATTTCAGGCTCCCTGCATGTTTGATTATATTCGTAACCCTACGAATTTCTTCATTTGTAAAGTTGCAGTTTTTTCGCAGATATTTGCGATAACATGACTATTAACAATTGTACAACATGTATTGTTTCCAGCCATTCAGTCGGATATCTGCGACTTAGTTTTCAAGCTTCCTATTCCTTCTAATAAATTAAACTACATTTCCATTTCCAGCACGATTTATACTAAATATCTTCTTGGAAATAGCTCTTGATTTATTAAAGTACATTATTAGCGATCTAGTAACTTTCATGTTTGCGTCAGCGAATTTAACTATTTTTCTGTTGCCAAAGCTTTATTCTAGTATAAAGCAACAGCATTGATTTTCTTTAGGAAAACTAGTTTTATTCGCAGCAGCAATGGAGAATAGATCGGGCAACATAAATGATTTTGTTTAGCAAGTATATCTTTGGCAATGGAAAAGTAGTTTAATTACTTGGTGGCAGCAGCATATTTGCAGAAGGAATTTTATATGGTTTTAATAATTACAAAGCTGTTTCTAAGGTGTAATTAAGTATAAATCACGTACTGATAATAGTTTCGCTGATTAAATAATGCTCTGAAAGCGGAAATGTAGTTCGATTCGCTGGCGCGAACGGAAAGCTTAAAAACAAAAATTTGTTTGATTGTAATAACTGGAGCTACTTCCAAGCAGATCAGTATAAATTTTACATAATGATTTTGTTTAGTAAATGAATGTAGTTAAATACGTTGGCAAGAACAGAAAACTTGGAGACACATTTTTAAACGATTTTAATAATTAAGAAGCTGTTCCCAGCATGGATTTTGTTTAGCAAATATATCTTTGGAAATGGAAATATGGTTTAATTCGCTGGTGGGAACAGGAACCTTCTCAACAGAATTTGTTATGATTTTGATAATGCAAACGCTGTTTCCCTGCAATAGTATAAACCATGCTATTATAAAGATTTTGTTTAGTTAAGAAATTTTGGCAAAGGAAAAGTGGTTCACTGGCGAGAATATGAAATTTTCAAAATCGTCTTTTATATGATTAAATGCTTTGCAAGCAGAAATTTATTAGGAATCATTCCATGTAAAAAGACGAATCAGATTAATGTGTTGGATATTCGAAATCTGAGAAAAATTATTTTTGGACAGGTTGTAATAGATAGTGCCCCCTATGAATAGATCTTATTAAACATATTTTTTTGGTTATTATGAGGCCAAACAACTTCTAAAAATCGCTTAAAAATATTATTTTTTCAAAAGTTAAAACTTTTAGTGTTGATCATTGCTTGTAACGTTCTATGTAACGCTCACTTTTTAAAACTTGCTTTAAGAATTATCCTAAAATATGAAAATAAATGTTGCGTGTTTGGTCTATGAGTTCAGTACATACCTTATGTGCGATACGTTTGTGGCGGTCTTCTATTCTTGTGGGGATTTATTTGTGCTTTTCTTTTTATGGAACGTGATCATGTGATGTAAAGAATTGTAAATATGCGATTGTATGCATTGAAAAATGGTAAACATTTGGGAATTAATTTTTTTCTAAAAAAATCAAATTAATGACTTGAAGAAATCAGTGATACATGTAACGGTCAATTAATTAATTAATTAAAGAATCAAATAACCATGTAATCGAATAATTCAATATGTGTCTAATCGATATTTTCCAGACAAAAATCAAGGAATAATCTCAGTCTAGACAGATTTTATAACTTTTGTCTTTAAAAGTTTTATCTTGTTTCTAACAGAGGTTGCTTTTACAGAGAACTGTTTTTATCAGTTAAAATATCTTGAGTAGATTGACTGTACCGTGGATTGTTTCAATCAGCCACGCTGTAGAATAAAATGAGCCATTTCTGGAAATGAATCGAGCTCATGGTACTCAGAACCAGCCACTTGACCACCCTTCGTATTTTCAGTTACCTATCTAAGATCATAGAAAATATCTTGCAAATATGAGAGAATTCTTGTTGTTTTTCAGTTGCCTAAAAACAATACGCTCTGTGGGATTTATTTATAAATGCCTGTTTGGTATTCGTGGAAGATCAATGGAAATTGCATTTTGCTTCTCCGCTCTGCTGACCAGACCGTAAAATTGCCACTCCATCATGTATGCTGCGCCTTAGAATACAGAAGTGCAAGTGCATCATCAATCGCGATCCTTGAATGAAGTCGCCCCACATTTTAACGTCTGAAATTTTTATGGTTCGCGTGAATTATTCAGCAGAGACGGAAACGTATTGTGGCTGACACGGATAAAGACAATTATTTGCGTCAGTAGACGCGGCCGTCTCCTAACCTGAATAATACAAGGCACCATGTGAGTTGAGGCTCATGGTTTAAATAATGTATGCAACACATTCTCTCATTTTCCAGTTTTCCCAGCAGCGGGAAGGCTATTGCCTCACTTTTCGCGCTAATTGTTAAGACACGATGAGATGAAATTAATTTAAATGTGTTGTATATTTCCTTCAGCAGCAAGCGCTTAAAGAGTAATTAGAGTTGAGGGCGCTTAGTGTTCCTATTTTTCTTAATTTCGCTCTTCTTATGTTGTTATTCTCGTTTCAGTCCCATCTGCAATTTCTTATATTAATTTGTCGGGGGGGCGAAGAGAAGAAAAGGGTTGGTTGCTTCAAAGCGAACGTTGCGCGACTTGTGGCGGTTGTTTGTTTCTATTTCTACCCCATGGCTCTGCCAAGCACTAAATTAAAAATTAAAAGCGCTACAATTATATAATATGAATTGTGACTTTTAATAAAAGTTTCCAGCGAAAATGCTATAATAAATTGCCGCTATTTTTCATATTAAATTATACTTTGCGCCACACTTGGGCTTTAACACTCTTAATTTATGGTACTTGTTTTGCTGGTGTAAGCCGGACATGCTCTACTGCAGACCTGTATTAAAAAAATTGCAGTATCTGAACCTCAAATTTAAATAATCTAATAATAAATATGTAATGAAAATATATTTTAATCGAAAAGTATCGTCCGATTACATTATTATTATTATTATTTGATATTTTCTTCAACTGGTTTGGTTGTAATTCTAATATTATACAGGGTGTCCCGCAATAGGATGTTCATAGCTTCAGTACATGTTCCTGGTCTCTTTATAAGTGGAAAATTTCCAATAAACGTATGGCCTAAAATTAATCATTACAAAGTTATTCGCATTGGAATGTTACCGTTACGCTCGAAGATCATAAAGAAAACATGCATTAGAGGGCTTTGAAAACAAATGTAACGAAGTGTTGTGTCTATTATCTGTCATAAAATAAGTATAGCAACGTTTTCTAATGAAGAATATGCCGATATGCATTACATTTACGGGCATTCCGATGGAAATGCACGTGCAGCACTTCAAGAATATCGTCGCAAATTTCCTGGCCTCAGATAGCCGAGTTTTCAGCAATGTGCATCGTATACTATTAGAGACATTGGTAAAGTACCACAATTAAAACGTGAACTATCACTGAGGAGAAACGTTGATTTAGAGAAAAATATTCTTAATAGAAATGAAAGAAGTCCCACTACTAATGTTAGACGGCTAAATAATCAAATCGCTACTAACCGAATGCAAATATGGAGAACCTTTCACGATTTTGGCTTATATCCGTATCATGTACAAACAGTACGGGTTCTTTTACAAATGATGACATTGCACGTGAACACTTTTGCCATTGGTTATTGGAAAATTAGCGGTTGCACACAGAAATTCTTTTTACGGATGAGACCTCGTTTAACCGAGATGAAATAACAAACCCAAGAAATTCACATGTACGGGCACTAGAACATCCACATGCATCCACGGAGTCACATTTCCATTACCGTTTTTCTATTATGGCTGGTGTGGTATCATCAGGAACAAAATGATTGGGCCATATGTATTTGAAGGTCGTTTAAATGCAGCACATTCCCTCCGCTTTCTGTAAGACGAACTACCAGTGTTGTTAGAAGATGTACCTCTAAATATCGGAACAGATATGTCGATACACCAAGATGGAGCATCTCCACATTTTGGCAGGGCGATAACTGCATTTCTAAATGAAAACTTTGAAAACCGTTGGATAGGACGCCAGGGTCCCGTTATTTGGCCATCCAGGTCACCGGATCTAACGCCGTTGGATTACTATCTCTGGGGCCGTATGAGGTCATTGGTGTATGCGGTAAAGTCAAATACTAGAGATGAATTGCTGGATCGAATAATTGACGCTTCCAATATCATCAAAAACGATCCCGACTCTATTATGAGGTCTGACATCACGATTTCACCAAGGGCACCCATGTGCATAGCTAATCGAGGAGGTCATTTTGAAAACTTGAGATAGAAAAAGTACCAATAACTTTGTAGCGATTAATTTTAGGCCATATGTTTATTGGAAGTTTTCGACTTATAAAGAGGCCAGGAACACGTACTAAAGCTATGTACATCGTATTGTGGGACATCCTGCACATTATTATAATTTTTATTAAGAATTCACGTTAAGAGATAAGTTACCTTTCTCTTAAAATATCATTGGCTGGAGACAGAAATAGAATGGTATTCAGTGCAGTCTCATTTCTTTTAAATATCAAACCGAGTTTTTGACAAATTAATGAAACTACTAAACTACAAAAATCTCATTATTGTTGGTATTTTTCCTTTTTCTAGATGTTGTAGGTGGAACATATGCGATGTGGAGGACATAATCGTTACGATAACAATTTGAGAACGCAACCCAAACAAATATCAGCATAGATTACGGATCTCGAAATAGGATGAAGTCATTAATTGTAAAACTATTTACACTAACAATGATTTATACCTTGCAAATTATTAGCATTCTGCTCAGGTACGAGGGTTGCCTTTTATATTTCGGGATTAGAGAACAAAAACAAATATGTATCATCGAAAATGGCTTTATTGTTTTTCAAAATATTCTCCATGAAGATGAATACACTTTTGCATGCGGGTGAACCAATCTTCGAAACGCTTTGTCCACTCCGATTGAGGTATCTCCAAAACATGCATTTTGAACGCATCAACCGTTTCTTCAGGTGTCGAAAAACGTTGACCTCGCAATTTAAAAGAATTAAAAGAAGTCATTAGGTGGCAAATCAGGACTATACGGCGGATGACTCATCAAATCGACGTTTTGAGTGCTCAGAAAGTCACTTTTTCGAGCCGATGTGTGTGAGCTCGCATTGTCGTGGTGGAGAATGATCAATCTTCGGCGGTTGGTTTTCCTTATTTCTCCGAAGACTTGTGGCAAACAAATGGTTGTGTACCATTCAGAATTGACCGTTCTACGTTGTACCAATGGTATGGTTGAGACATGTCCAGTTTTTTTTGAAAAAACAGGCGACTATTTGTTTCGAAGTGCTTCGAGCACGAACGACTTTTGTTGGGTTTGGCTTACATTAGAAGACCCATACCATCGGCTGCTGTTTACTTCATCATACCCGTACCCGTAGATCCACGATTCGTCGCCTGTCACGATGTCATACACATGTTTTGAAGCACCGCGATCGAATTTTTTGAGCATTTTTTGCGACCAATTGACACGAGCTTGTTTTTGAGTGATTGTCAAATTATGTGGGATCCAACGCGAACAAATCTTTTTTACGGCCAAATATTCATGCAATATTGAATGTATGCTGGTCCCACTAATGTCCAAGGATACCTCAATCTCACGATAAGTCACATGACGATCTTGCAGTATCAGTTCACGCACCGCATCAATGTTTTTCGGAACAACAACCGATTTTGGACGACCTTCACGAAATTCGTCGTTGAGCGAACTGTGGCCGCGATTGAATTCGGTAAACCATCGATAAACACTGGTCCTTGATGGTGCTTCATCGCCAAAAATCGAATTAAGTTCATCGATGAACTGTTTTTGAGTTAATCCACGTCGAAAATTATAAAAATAATCGCACGAAAATGTTCACGATTTAATTCCATTTTTTGGCCGATATGAATTTTTGAAGTTACTGTAAACAACACAAACAGCGCTCGTACGTCAAAATGTTCTGAACACGTAAACCGTCAAAAATGTCAAACGTTACGATAGAGACGTCAGTTGCCAGATGGCAGCACTAGGGTTGCCCAATCCCGAAATATAAAAGGCAACCCTCGTAATTTATCTTATCATCAAATCAATATCAACACTTTATTTTGATAAATCCACTATTCACCCCACCAAAAGAAACATTTGTATGAATGTTATTTATAACAACCTATTTAGGTTATCTGTGATACAATCATCTCCGCAATCTAAAATATTAAAATTTAAAAATAGAAAACCGAGAGCGTACTTGGTAATATCATAGATTAAGGAAACCTTAGATATCTAAATAACGGTAACAAAAGAGGCCTTAATTCTGGATGCAGTTTAAGGACGTCGCTGCGATCGCTACACGTTTTTGAAGTTAGTGTCGGGTTACGTAGCGCAAAATTAGTATCCGAGTGTAATGCCGCTATCTATATTTGTCTTTTCTTAGTCCAACAGACCTATTCCGTTTATTTCGCGAAATGACGTCACAGATCGAGTGCGCAGTAGGCTAACGGTGATACTGGGTATCTGTCAAAAACAGCCTGTGTAATAATACGTTTAGTTCGCAGTTTTAGTTTATTTTTACAGTCAAATAAGGTATGTAATTTTATTATTTCTTCTACGAAAGTGTTAAAACACTTTAACTTTGATGTTAAGCATGCAACTCGTGTAGAAGCATTTTATGAAGATATAAAAGTGAAAACTCTTAGTGACAATCAGATTGCATAAATTGATTTTAACATTTTCTGTTAGTTTTTGAATAATATACCGAAGAAAAGTAAAGATTTACACCACTTTATGTTTTTTATAGCCTCTCAAATAAACATGGTACATCAGTGTTGTGTTCCGAAGTGTTTTTCGCGTTCCAACACAACGAAAGATAAAGGTGTATTATGTATACCTTTCATTCTTTCCAAAGGAACAAGGTTACATGCGATGCGTGGATACAGAAAATCAAAAGGGATACTAAGAAAAGTGCTCGAAATCGAAAGGGTTTGATGTAGGCGACATATTGGAACCAGTAAAATTAAACGTACCAGCATTTTGCTCGTCAAATTGTCAGTTCAGTGCTAGCGATGTAAAAAAAACACTAGAATAATTGCCCGTGAAAGAATCCATGTGGAAAGAG
>JABXWE010017509.1:0-14236 GCA_014611495.1 Limonius californicus
GCATGCTGCATGAATGGTTAGTGTGTAAGGGACGCCCGCACCCCCCTGAAGTAATGCGAAAGCGGTTGCGGGGAGGGGGGTAGTGTGAATCAATGAATGAAAAAAAGACCCAAAAGTCTAAGACGCTAACCTCTACAAATACACAGAGATTGTTATTTCAAGCATGGAAAAGTTCAGTGAAGTATTTCTCATTTTTCTGTATAGAAGCTGAGTTCATAGTCAATCCTTAAGGAACTTGTTTTTTTTTCTTTTTACGTTTTAAAAACCTTTCATGCCAAATTTCAAATGCTTGAAATTCCGGTGGAATCATTTTTCTTGTGGAATTTCCTGATTATATATACTTTTTGAATGTGTACTTCCTCCATGAACTTCGAGTCTTGCCAATTGATTTATTAACAAAAAACAAAACACAGATATATTATCTTCGTTTCAGGATATCATTGCGTTTTACGAAAGCACTTTCTGTTGGTTTGAACCAGCTTATATCGTTCTAACTAGATAATACTTAGCAGGCGCTCCGTTATTTTCTGAATGCCCACCGTATCATCGAGGAGAAACGATTAAACTCTTATCGCTTGAAATACGAAGCAGCGTGTTTGAGTTCTTGGCTTGAAATATTAACAAAAATGGTAGATTCAACTTAGTAACCAGCACTGTTTCTCAATATCCTCAATAGATCTATTAATAAATGAGCGGATTTATGAAATTGCGGTCCCCCGCCAATCGGTTGGCGAGAAATTCTTGCAAGAATTTTTCTGGAAGTTCCGTGGCTCGTGCAAAACTAAACTAATTTCAAGTGTCCCTCTGGATTACGTCTGGCACCATGAGTGAATTGTGGTGGAAAACATATCTACCCTCGGTACCCTACATTGAATGATTGAGCCCGCACGCGTCCGAATGTGTTCAACCCTTCAGACCCGTAAGGGTGGTAGTGGGCGTCCGGAGCGGCGAAGTAGGGTGAGGCGCATTAATATTGCGAAATGAAGCTCATTTGCATTTAAATAAGGTACTACGGAGGAGGGAAGCGCGGCGGGAGGGTACTAATTACACTAACTACACAAAGAGCTCTCGCCTGGCCGCTGTCCGGCCTCCCCTCGCCCCCTTGCGCTCTTATTATGCCCCGTTCCCTATTCCCCGCTTGCTTGATTATCATTATACCAGAATAGATTATACTCGACATATATGTGTATTCTCTCTTCGCATTGTTCGCTAAAATTTGTATTTCTGAGGGCAGGTACGAAATTATCCTTTAACGTGTAATAATAGCCCGAGGCTGCGCCGAACTCTCTGTGACGTTATATTATACTATTATACTTTTATTGAAGATATCCCGATAACACGTACAAATAAGCCCAGAAATCGTTTACTGATTAATTTGAAATTTAAAAAATCACACTTTGGAATTTTCACACGATCTACATATTTCTTGGGAATTTTTAAAATTCTGACGCTAAGATTAATTGAGGTAGGTACTTAAAGATTATTGCGGTGAAAGGGTATCCTATGATTTAATTGCTTGTACATGAGCTGTTACGTAAATTTATCAGTAAATTACATGAATATCCTTTGTTCGTATTAGAAACAGCACAATTCTAAACAAGTTTAAAAGCTAGCACGATCTTCTTACAAAAGCGTTTTTTTCTTTTTATAATAATTATCTTAAGCTTTAGTGGTTTAGGTGGCATTGCAGGTAATCTTGGTAAGTATGGTAATGATACAAATTAGAGTTTTACTACCTAAAATATTCAATTAAAAAAGCCAACACTAGCAGGCTGAAGCTAAATGATGTGCCTTGGAATTTTTGTATTTCTTTTTTAAGTACGAAGAAGCTAATTTACATTTACATTGTTAGCACCCATGTATGACTAATTATATCGGTCACCATTATTTGGAAAATATTATAATCACTCTAAAACAAGCTGAATTTTTACTGACAATATTGACACCATTAAAGTCTATCGTCATTTATGGGAAACAAGTTTATGTATGTTTTACTAATACATACAGGGTGTTAAGGAATTGTAGGGACAAATTTCTAGGCTTGCAAAAACGCCACAAAGCAAACAACTTTTGTTAATAAATTTGTGGTTAAAAGTGTTTCCTTTAGAAAATAGAGCCTCTTATAGATTCTTTAAGAAGTACCTGAAAATAGCCAAACCAAATTGCATTTTAAAGTATTTTGTAAAGATCACACGGAATTTTGAAAAAAAAACGATCTAGACATACATGCATTCAAATAATGTCAATTTTGACACAATTCGATATTTTTCTTTTTCTTTCTATACCTTTTATAATTCATTTTTTTCGTCCGTGATTTTTTTGGTAATTATTTTCATTCTGTGTTTCGTATTTTTGTGTTGTCATGTATCGAGCTGCTTGGGGTAACGCACGCGAAGCGGCTCGCCTGTATACCAAGAACATTTTCCGAATAGAAATCATCCATCGCACAAGGCGTTTAGTGTAGTTTCACGTCGGCTGCGGGAGGAAGCTACATTCGTTGTCAACAGACACAACTGTGGAGCTACCAGAACAAGGCGAACGGTGGATTTTGAGGAAGAAGTTTTGAAGAGAGTGGCCTAAAATCCTTCTACTATTCAAGATCCATAGCTCATGAAATGGGAGTGAACCATCTTTCAGTGTGTGAGGTACTACATGAGCAGCAGCTACATCCGTACCATCCACAGAAGGTACAAGCCATGATTCAAGCAGATTTTACCAGAAGGGTAGAATTTGCCAGGAATTTCTGCGGCGGTGTAATAAGGATCCAGAATTCCAAGTAAACGTTCTGTTTAGTGACGAGGCATCTTTTGTGAAAGAAGGAATATTCAATAGTAGAAACAGCCACATTTGGGACGATGAAAATCCCCATGTCGTATGCTATATCAATCCACTGCTGGATGTACGCTTTTCCTATTCCATGCCATAGCCACCTGTTATTTACCTTTCGCATCCATTGGATTCCTGCCCTCTTCTTTATATCGTCTCTCCATCTTGTAACTGGTCTTCCCACGCTTCTGCGACCGGGTCTTGGTCTCCATTCTAAGATCAGTTTTGTCCACCTGCCGTCTGATCTGCGGGCCACATATCTGGCCCATCCCCATTTTTATTCGGCCACCAATTCGTTGTTTTTTCTGTCGCTCAGCTTAATGCCTTTATTTATCCTGTATTAATTTCCGTCGCTATGGAAACAAATAGTAGGTAGTAAATTGAGTTGCCTACATTTAGGCGCTTCTTAAAGAATCTTTGAGAAGCTCTATCGCCGAAAGGAAACACTTCTGACCGTGCATTTATTAACAAAAAATGTTTGTTTTCATGTATACTTTAGGCCCTAGAAGTGTATCCTTGCAATTCATTAACACCCTGTGTATTGTCGTGGTGACAACAAAAGGTTGTATGTCATATATTAGTAAGTTTACAGTAGGAACAAAAAACTAATTATATTTGAATATTAAAAAAAAAATTCATATTGGCTCGTTAGAATATTATTATAATTTGACTTTATTTATACGATATAATGAAGAAGGTGCTGTGCTCGATACATAATCAGAAAATTTGACATACACCCTACTGCTACTTCACTACTAACTGTTTACTGCGACATAAGTCAAAAAGTATAGCAATAAATTAAAATAAACGCTAATCGATTGTACTTTATTTAAAAAATACATCTACTTGTAAGTCAAAGAATTATAGAAATAATGACAATCTATGGGAAGCAGGTTTTTAAGTTCCTGTAGGTGTCCAAATTTTGATGGTTCAACTGGACAAGGCTCTGCGTAAAGATTAGAATGTACCGGCAAGGAGTTCACTCAATTTTATAACTTATTACACCTTCTGAAGTATACTGGTAGGCTACAACGTCATTAACGGAAGGGTCGCCAACTTTGCTTTCAAGTCGAATGCTTTTGTAGAATACTAGTTCAAATTTAAAAAAGTCAGTATATTTGCAATAAACCGTTTCATAAGGTCTGGGATTATGCCTGACGGATTTTTTCTCTCTCTCTTTTCCGGTTTATACGACTTTATCGCCTTCCGGTTCCCAATCTCGCTTTCCATATCTCGCGGTCCGTGCATTTGTTTTCGTTAAACTTTTTTTTCCATCGCTTTTACTATTTGTGGTTGTGATTCTACCCTTGGTCTTCCTCTCTTCCTTCTTTCTTCGGGGATCCACTTCATTACCATTTTCGGTATTCTGTCGTCACTCATTCTTACAACGTGCCCATACCAAACTAGTTGTTTTCTTTCTATTGCATCCAATATATTTCCTTCTAAATTCATTATTCTTCCTTTTTTCTTCATTTCTTATATGCTGCATTCGTGAAATGGGGGCCGACCGCCTCCAGAAATTCATCTCCATGGCTTGTAGCTGATTCTTGTTTCTTTGTGTTACGTGCCAGACTTCTGCGCCGTATATTGTGATAATTTTTATTATAGTTTCATATACTTGTTTTTTTCTTTCTTTCGTAATATATTTATCCCATAATATTGAATTTAAAATAGCAATTGCTTTGTGGCCTGTTTTTATTTTATCGTTGATTTCCTTACCGTAATATCCTTATTTTCCTATTGTAGTCCCTAGATATTTATATTCTTCGCACCCTTTTATAACTTTTCCATTATTTAGTACCATGTCTTCGGTTTTACTTCCGATGATCAAATATTTAGTTTTTTCTACCTTAATAGTCAATCCCCGCTTTGTACATTCTTGAAACGGTCTTTCTGTCATATACCTAATGTCATTATAATTTTGGGCCATTATCACCTGATCGTCCGCCAATTGTAATGACTGTATTATTTCATCCCCTATCGGCATTCCCATTACTTTACATTTTCTCTTCCATTTTTGTAAGGCAACATCGGCATATATTTTAAATAACGTCGGTGAAATACAACACCCTTGTCTTAATCCTTTAGATACTATAAAACCTTCAGAAGATTCCGCTCCCGTCTTTATTTTGGATATTTGTACATCGCAGAGACTTTGCACGGCTTTGACTAATGTTTTGACGATTTCTGTTTCTTGTAAGACTTTTCATAGTTTATTTAGTGGTACGCTATCGTAAGCTTTTTGGAGGTCTATGAACAGTCGATGGACTTCTTTGTCTGTAGCTATTTTCTTTTGTAGTAATTGTGATAAGCAGAAAATATTGTCGATGCTAGATCTACCTGACGTAAAACCACTTTGATCTTCTGACTGTTTTTCCTTATACCGATTTTCTATTCTACCGCTTATTATTCGTCCATATATCTTACTAACTATGCTAGTTACCGATATGGTCTATGATTATCTGCTACGTCTTTCCTCCCTTCTTTATGAATTGATGAGATATAGGCCATCTTCCATTCTAGTAGGACTTCGTCACCATTTATACATTTTATTATAAGGGTTGCTAGAATATTCATTAGTTTATTAGTTCCTCTTTTCAGTAATTCGACTGGAATTCCACCGGGTCCCCGGTGCTTTGTCTGGTTTCATTGACTTTATAACTTTTTTAATTTCTTCCGTAGTAATCTCTATATAACCATCTTTTTCGGCTTCTACCATGTTTTGTGTCATGAATTTTGGCCTATTTTCTGTTAGTAGGTTTTGGTAGTGCTTTTCCCATTCCGAAGTAGTTATTATATTTAAAGTTATATTACTTCTGTTATTTGTTCTTATTTTTCTTATGTATTTCCATGCTTCTGCTGATCTTCTAGTTCCCATATGTGAATCTATCTCCCTGCATATGTTTTCTCATGCTTCATTTTTTGCCTTTTTACCATACTTTTTACTTTTCTCTCCTGCACTTTATAATTCTCTCTATCTTCTACTTTTTTTTAACTAAGCCATTTTAAGTACAATTGTTTTTTTTTTTTGTATTTCTTGATCTAATCGAAGCCTCGGAATTTTGGTACATGGATTGTGCAAGGAATAATTGGAAAATTGCC
The DNA here is from genome assembly GCA_014611495.1 of Limonius californicus. Taxonomy (NCBI): domain Eukaryota; kingdom Metazoa; phylum Arthropoda; class Insecta; order Coleoptera; family Elateridae; genus Limonius; species Limonius californicus. Next base: position 5,929 of record JABXWE010017509.1, read on the forward strand.
AGGGATAACAAAAGAAATGGAAAAAATTAAAATGGATATAGTAGTATTAACGGAAACGGAAAAGAAAGGCACCGGGGTAGAACAAGCAAACTCATACTTACACATGTGGAGTAGTATACCTGCGGATTTTATTATAGTAAAATAATCTGCTGGAACATACACTTCCCTCCTCTTACCAATCTTTTCATCAACTTTTGTATGGATGGAATCGACTTCCATCTGTGTATGTCCCACAACTAGGTACTTCTGTTCAATTAATAGATTAGTTTTGATACTTAATTCGAGAAGTGCATTCCACATTTTCACATTTCTATTTTGGTATCCACAGCCGCCACTCCAAATAATCAGTTTGTTAGGTTTTTTGCTATTTATTTCTTTTTTAAAATAGTTTGTGGCGGTGGATGCAAACATATTACTTTCGAGTCCTCCTCGTGCCATACATACCACATAACATTTTTATTACATACATAGATATACACATACATAAATTATAACACGTGAGATTGTGGACTTTCAGCTTTGTCTTAAAATAATTTGCAGCTGCGTTTAAACGAGGAGACAGAAGAACAGCTTGCAAATCAACTGTGTAAGCTTGTATTTCCGGAGATTCTGTCGATAGAGTTTTGTCTTTTTCTTTTTCAGATCGTGCTAGATTTTTCTTCTGAATGTGCCTCTGAAAGGCTTCTTCATCAAGATTGCCATTGTTATGCATAGTACAGGCATTGCACAGGTCTTTTTAGGAGTGTAAATATCTAGATTCAAATTTTTTCTCACATTAAGGAAAGTTTTCCAAGATGCTGATTGCGTGTTTTCATTTTGGCATTTCTCCACGTAATGTCTATGCATTTATCTGAAATTATTCCATGTTGGCTCTAGGTAAAGTTTAGTGGATGATGCTCTACAATAATGACTTTCAATCTTTGGCAACGACTTCAAAAACTCTTCAACATTTTTTACTACTGCAGATCTTCCGCTACTTGAGGTATTACAGGCCTTGATCTCCACGACTCTTGATGGACCACTTCCAAATCCACCATCTAACACCCATGAACGGAGAGCGTTTTCGTCGATGTGTTTAGGAATATGTTTTACAAACATGTTTCTTCTTCGCTTGCGACATAAACCTTCTTTGCTTCCCACGTTGATAGACTCCAGAAACCTGAAAACATGGTTTTGCGATCTTCCTCCACCTTTTGAAATGTGCACTGTTAGATGCCCGTCACATCTTGGACGAACAGATTTCTCCTCCTTCATTTTAGTTTGTTGATATTTTGCATGTTCATTTTTCTTAAACCCGATGTAGGCTTTTCCTTCAAGCCGCTACAGCGCATTTTTTTGCCCTTTTCATTGTTTACAGTCAGCTTGGCCTTTGCGCTTCCTTATTACGGTTTCAGTTTGATCCTCCCCTCTTGATGAAACAATCTCCTTGAATTCTGTTGCTTGTTCAACTTCTGGTGACTCATACAACTCCCTTGATCCCGAACTGAATTCAGCTTCGGAAGCGTCTTGGTTCTGATCAAATAAGTGAATTCGGCTATATTGGACAGCTGGAACAAAGTTATTTCTTTTGCCTTCTTCAGTTTCCTTACGTTGGACAGCCACGAGGGAGCCCTGGGCCTCAACTATTTCTTGCGGAGTTCCTGTTTCCGAAATATTGTCGATGTATGCATCTGCACTAACAATATTTACAGTTACATTAGCGGTTGTTGTAGAGATGGCACATGCTTGCCCTTCTAATTGGCTGAGTAACATAGGACGATTTGGAGCTTCTAGCGAAGGTTATTTTGGTTACAATAATGCAATAAAAACGAAACTGATTTTTTGTGGCATACGACTTATTGCAGTCACCACGATGATATACAATAATTAAAATCGATCGGATTTTGCATGTGTTGGCAAAATCTAAAAAAACCGTTAATTGTAGTTTCCCTTACACGGTATTAAATATTAATTAATATAGTATTAATAATCTCTACAGTTTTAATTTAGTTTATTGGCTTGACAGTATTTTGACGTATCGATTATCAGAAGCAATACAATATTATAACGTGTGTTCAATAAGTGTTTAAGTCCAGGGCGGCTATGGATTATAAATCGATTGTCTGTACTGGCTTTATACAATCTAACCTTAAATAACACGTCATTCAAAGCGACACATTTCCAAGAAGATTGATATTTACATTTAAAAAGTGATAAATCAATACAGTAAATGATATAAGGATATTAAACATAGTGGAACACAGTATTTCATTAAAGTTATTACAGCAGATGCTGAAAATGTTGGCCTGAAACATTTAAACACAAATTGATCCGGCGTTTTATGTTTTTGAAAACCTGTATGAGCATACTTTCGTTTATTAGTTGACATTGTCTAGTTAGGCTGTCTCGTAAGTCATCTAAGGAAGTTGGAAATTTATTTTTTAGATATTCAAACACAAAATTAACTAATCACGCGATCTTGAAGGAAATCGGTCTTTACTAATTAGTTTATCATCGAAACATTCTCTCAGATATTCAAGAGTTGGTTGCGCAATAGTAGAATCTTGTTGGATATAACCATTTTGAAGTTCGTTATCATGAAGCGGGATTATAAACGGTTCAAGAATATTAATGTAATAGTTTTCTCCGGTTAGATTTCCGCCAAAACAGATTGTACCAAAGATTTTCGTTCTAGATATAGCTATCCATTGTTAAAGGATGTTAACCAGCTTCGCGGAGGTAATGCAGTTTTCAGTGCTCCACATGTGCATGTTTTGAAATTAATATACCCAGTTAGATGAAATCAAGCTTCGGCAGTAAACATTATTTACTCAAAACTTCATCAACGTTAAGTTCTACGTAGTGGAGCTCGAGCATTCAGACGGTACGGTTGCACGTGTTTTGTGTTCTCTCACCGCTGCGACCACTTATCTACGTGCTACGACCTTAAATCGAAATTCTTTCAATAAATAGTGTATATGAGATATTATAAATAACAGGTCCCATTAAAACTACAACTACTAGCTCGGTTGCCCCTTGGGGGCGGCCAGCAAACCCACCAAATGCCAAACGCAAATCCTAAGGGTAAATTAGACTGTCTGACACCGCCAATAGACGATGTACAAAGAAGTACCAATGGTCACCCAGAACACAACAACAAAATCCTTACTATCCACTAAGCCAGGCAGAAACCGGCGCCAGTCAAAAAATGGCAACTGATGAAAATCAACCGATTAAGAAGCAAAGAATTCTACCAATTACCTCAGTGAAACGCTAAACCATAAGTAAATGACCTCAGCTATAGAAGCACTAACTATAGGTAAATTCACTACTGTTCTCTTCAATAACTCACTGTGAATAAATTAGAGTAATGAACATGAGTCCACAAACTTAAAAAAATTGACTTTCACACCTTCCGAGACCAAAGTAGGAAACCCCTCACAGTAGTCATAAAAAATGTCCCACCGTAAATGTCAGAAAATGAAATACGAAAAGAACTCAATAAACACAAACTCCCTATTATTAAAGTAACCAGACTTTATAACAAAGAACGAATACCAATACCAGTGCATCCAGTGGAACTCACAGCCAACGAGCAAGCATCAGATATTTATGAAGTAAATAAATTACAATAGTCAATTGTTACTGTTGAATCACGTAGAATATCGAGAAATGTTCCTCAGTGCTACCGCTGCCAACAACACGGACATACAAAAAACGACTGCTCCAAGACTTGTCAAATGTCAAGGGAATCATCAATATAAAAACTGCGATATGAAAAGGGTTGACCCTCATAAATGTGTAAACTGCGAAGGTGACCATGCTGCCAATTTCAGAGCTATAAATATTACCTGGACATCCTACAGGCATAAAACTCTTGCAACAGGCCACCTGTCAAGCAAAATGCCGCGACTAGCAGTTAAACGCAGGTATCAAGAAGGGCAAAATCAAAGGCCATTTGCCAATACCCTTAAAAATTTCCCACCCCTCACGCTTGAATCATCAAGTCCTCCCAACAGCTTTAACTCAACAAATACTGATTTTTTAAATAAAATCCTCTTAACTATACTAAACTTCATTCAAACCTGTATAGAACAAACTAAAATCTTCCTTATAACCAATATCTTAACAATCTGGACCAAAATCAAACAACTTCCTATAACCTCAAACTCCTAAACTGGAATGCGAATGGTATCAGAGCTCCATATTAATAGCCTCCTTAGCAAGACATAGCGTGTGTTACGGAAACACATCTTGCACCTAACGAAGTGATATCAATACCTAGATATATAAAGTCTATCAAAACGACACAAAGGCAACGTTTGCCTCCGATGGCAATTATAATGAAAAAGAAAATAATTCACTATGAAATACCAAAACTACAATGCGCTAATCTAGAAGTAATACCTGTCCAAGTGACACTCGAATAGGGCGGTCTAATTTACATAATAAATACGTACAAACAGCCAAATAAACAACTTCTGGACAGCGATGTAAGACTAATTTTCGCATCTTCCAACCCAACTCTTCTAGGGGACCTGGGGATGCAGAGTTACAAACCCAGACCATGCCTTTGACGTTCAAGCACCTACCGAGTTTACTTATTTCCCCTACCGAAGTGATCACTTACCGCATATACAGGACATAGTGGCACAAAGAAACTTCAGCAAACAAATTCATCAAATGGTAATTACTGAACTAGACTCAGATCATATGCCAGTTATAATTACATTCGAAGCTACACCAAACAAATACCAGTCTGAGCCAAAACTGGGAAGTGGCATAGAAAACTGGTTACACTTTAAAGATGCTTGCAACTCAAATCTTACCGTCTATGCGACCTTTGAAACCACAGACCACATAAATGGTAGGATACAGAAATTTCCTACACCTGTAGAAACCAACATAAACCATGCTACTATTGCAAGAAACAGCCAAAGACAAATAAATTACAGTCTACCCCTCAATAATATACATAATTTAACCTACCTGTCGGTAGTAGTAACACACGAGAAATCCTATAAGCAAAACCGTAGTAAACAATCTATCACGAAAAATAAAATGGGAGCTAGATGCAGCACGAATAAACTCATATCAGCACTACATCAATGGCCTCGAACCAGGTGACCCAGGAATGTGGAAAATAACCAGAAAGATATTACGAGCGCCGCAAGAACTTTCAACAATCAACGATAACAACGAAACATTTGTGACAGACTAAGAAAAATGTGCAGCATTCGCAAACCACCTTCAAACAACATTTACTCCCCTAAATTACAGTTCATCCGTATTTTCAAACTATGTACTCACCTAGAATCCAATCCTAATCAACAGAATCCTCCCTACCAATCCCAATAAACTGGCAAATATAATCAACACCTGACCAACCAAATAATCTTTGGGGCCCAGGTCAAATAACAAATATGATGATTAAACACTTACCATGGAATTATCTAGCGTATCTATCAAGCCTATTCAATGCTTGCTTAAGACTGGACTACATTCCAGGGAAGTGGAAATATGCCCATATATTCATTAACGTCTTGCTAACATTATCCAAATTATTAGAAAAATAATATGGGAAAATAAAATGAGCTACTTAAAAATTTTAACATCATACCGTTTTTCCAATTTGGATTCAGACGCAGCCACTCGACTTGTCACCAACTCCAGAGGAGAACAGAATTAATTGAGGAAGAGTTCGAACAAAGGCGATATGCAACTGCGCTGTTTCTAGATATCTCTCAAGCTTTTGACCGCGTATGGATCCCCGGGTTTAAATACTCTCAAGATTACCTTTCCGGAATACCTGAAGGAAATATTATTCTCCTTTTGCCGTTAAATACATAGCAAGCTCTCCGAAATTAAAAAACTCCAAGCGGGCGTACCACCATGCAGTATACTCGGCCTATTGTTCAACGTTTACATGCAAGATGCTCCACCAACCCAAATAATCTTAGCTATGTTTGCAGACGACACGGCTTTATTAGCATAAGTCGAGAATCCATTAGAAGCAATAAACAGGCTTTTGACAGCAACTAAAACAATCTGTAAATGATTTAAACAGTGAAATCTTAAAATAAACAACACCACATGTTTAGCAAAGATCTTTACAAATAAGGAAAATAAATAACTCTCTTCTGGTAATAGTAGGTGGAACTCCAATCTTATGGAAAACAAAAGAAAAACTTGCCAAATATCTGGGTATTCACCCGGACACTCGATTATCTTGGAAATCCATATTCTACCCTATCTAAACCAGGGATAGGTGAGATTAAAGCAGCTGTACCTCATCATAAATAGGAAATCAAACCTTAACACCCACTCCACTTTAATCCTCTGCAACTCCCTAATACGACCATTGGTAATGTACATAGGCATGGTATGGGGAAACCCATCCAAGTCAAATCTCCTGAAAATTCAAGTACTCCCGAACAGAGTTCTTTAAATAGCTGTTGACGCACCCTTGTTTATTTCTAATAATCAACTACATCGGGAGTTGAACATGGATACCGTCCAACAACATAGTAAGAGAGTCACCACCAAATTCCATGTCGACATACACAGCTGCCCGAGTGCCGATCTGTACAGTAAGGCCTCGTTTAGCGCTTAGGATCCGTTCCTAGACGACAAAGCGTTAAATAAATCAGCGTTAAAGAGGTTATTTTAATACATAGTAAATATGGAAAGGGGAGCACGCGACCAAAAATAAACTATAATTTTAAGTTATATTTCTATTAATTTGCTTAATAATATATGTTACATAATACATAAACATATGCACACAGAAATATAAAGTTCATATTTGTGATGAACGTCCAGGGTCTCATTGAGCAAGCAAGCAAGCAAGCAAAACGCCTCGTCTTGTACACTCCTTCAAAATCTGAATCATTCGCTACAATTTGATCAACGATTTCGGTTATCGTTACCAAACTTTTACTAAGGAAATCTGTAGCAAGTTCTTTAGGTTCTTCTTCACTCCAAATGGTATTAATAGCGTAGATTTAGGGGAAGTACAGCGTTACTACGAACTGCCACCTTCTGCTGATTGGTTCGTGTTCGGGAATAATCGTTTTGTATACGAATCAATGAAATGCCGTGATAATTTGAATCAGGGTAAGTTTTGAGCATTTTTTAGGCTTCTAAAAGACCGCGTTATATCGAATCGGCGGTAATCGAGCATACGCTAAACGAGGTCTTACTGTATTAATTTCATGTTAAAATGACAACTACTGCAAGACATACTTATCAAGCAGCAACAGTGAAAGTGGTTAATAAAAATTTAGCAAAACCTAGTAAATCTCTCAATGTTATATAAGTACTCATAACCACACAATGCTTAAAAATTATATTTGTTGAACTAGTACATATACTAATAAAATAAGACTTTCGTGAAACTACTGGCAATAGGTACAATGGTGTGAGAAAGTTCTGCATCACCCAAGAAAATAATTATTTCTTGAAGTTTAGCTACAGTTTTGGCATAGTTTCAAAAATTACTTTTAAATATTTGATTTTAAATACCATGTCAACAACTTATCTCTTAATTGGATAATACATAGAACTCCATAGGAAAGAATTAAGGTAAGTTCTTTTCTAAAATCGATAATCAGTTATCCGCGCATTTGCTAATGGGATCATAAAAATACATTTAACATGAAACTTAGAAAAATAATTAGGAGAAATACTTGTTATGTTATGAGTATTTATATCAAGAGATCCAAAAAAAGCTGATCCCTAGCGGGCTGTGGAATGAAAAGTCACGTCTTTTCTAGACTAAAGGAATGTTTATAATGTCATTTTCAAGTTAGGTTGTGATAGCTGGAACTAAATACTAATGAAACGTCATTTTTAGGAGCAGAAATCTTTTATTGAGCAACAGTAAACGATATGAATAAACCTGAAGTAATGTAATGATCACCACAAATGTTGAAAATGTCTGCCTTCTTCCTCCAAACATTTCTGAACTCGTCTTCTCATACCTTCAAAAACATTTTGTAATAATTGGGGTGAGTTGTTAATGTCTTGACAGTTTTCTTCAATTCTAATTTTCATTTCGTTTAAATCATTAACTGGAGTTTTAAAAATGGTGTTTTTCAAATAGGGCCATAGAAAAAAGTCCAAAACAGTAATATCACAAGAGCGAAGGGGCCAGGGTGTTGCAGTATTCCTACTAATGATTCGGTCATCAAAATATTTGCGTAACAAATTAATTGTATCTGCAGCTGCATGAGCTGTTGCGCCATCCTGTTGCAGAAAACCACCCCGTAGCTCATCATCGTGAAGTTCATTTACGAAAGGTTGCAATAATTCGTTCTTGTACCTTGCT
>JABXWE010017510.1:0-10440 GCA_014611495.1 Limonius californicus
TTATGTTTCCATATGTTTAATATTTTCATAAAGACTTGCAAGAGCATATTCAGCTCAAAACGGTAGGGGGCAATTTTCTGAATCCAACTTCTTTCATGGAGGAAGGGGGTCCATGGGGGGGGGGGCATACAATGATACACAATTACAAGAGAAAAACGCCATTGATTAATAAAATTAATTTTTGAGTTTGCTAAGATTAGTGAAAATTTTCTAACTACAGCTTCTACTAATTGTTCCTTGTTTGCGAAAACCCATTGACGATGAATGCTTAGCATGGCTAAACCATTTAACCTATTTTCACCAAGAGTGCTTCTAAGCCATGTTTTAATTCGGCGAAGGGAGCAGAATGAACGTTCTATAGTGCTTGTTGTGCAGGGCTGTGTATAATACACGTACAGGTTGTAGTTCTTATGACTTTTAACAGATGGCGTGAGGGTTGCTATTTCGTAATCAGTTTCTTTCAAAATGTTACAAACCAACAAGCAACCTATTAATTAATTTTTCAGAAATATGTTGCTTATATTTTATCTATTTTGTCTTAAATTTTTTCGACCTTGGGAAGGGGGCAGTTGCCCTCCTTGCCCCCCCCCCACTGGATACGCCATTGTGTTTCTTCTTCCCAAGGGACTCCAGTCTGTAGTTTTTGCTACCCATCTATTTGGGTCTGTTCTTCTAATGTGTCCATACCATATTAGTCTTTTCTCTTCGATATAGCTTAATGTGTCCTCTATTCTCATTCGTATTTTGATTTCCTCGTTTGGTATTCGGTCCATACGCGTAACTGTACTACTTCTCCAATATTCCATTTCTGTTGCATTAATTTTATTATTGTTTCTTTTGTTTAGTACCCATACCTCTGCACCGTAGGTCATTATACTGCGTACCCTGGTATTATAAATTCGCGTTTTTGTACGTTTTGTAATCTATTTATCCCTTAGAACTGAATTCAGCTTTTTAATGGAGTTCCGGGTCTGTCCTAATCTGCTTTTTATCTTTTCTTCCGTTATACCGTTTTTTGATATTGTGAATCCCAGGTATTTAAAATTTTATTTTGTTCTTTTTACTTGTCTTCCTTCTTCGATGTCTAGATTTATCACCGCTTCTCGAACTATTGCCAGGTATTCTGTTTTATCCAGGTTTACTTTTAATCCATTTTTCGTGTATTCTTTTTCTAGTTTTCTTAGTATATAACTCAGGTCTTCTTCATCTTGCGCAATTACTACCTGGTTGTCTGCGAAGTTGAGCGTGTAAAGATGGTCATTTCTAATTGGGACTCGCATTCCCTCACATTTTTTTCCCATGGTTTTAGTGTCTGTTCTAAAAAAATTTTAAACAGTGTCGGTGACGTGGAGCATCCTTGCAGTAGACTCTTAGTTGTCTTGAATGTCTTAGAGAGCTTACTTTCTATCTTGATACTGACTTCATTCTGTGTATATAGGTTTTTTACGGCCTGTATGAACTCGCGGGGTATTCCTGGAAGGCTTTCTATAACTATATTCTAGGATCCGAATCGTAAGCCTTCTTGAGATCCACAAATGCTATGTCGTCTGCTTTATTCTTTGCCAATTTCTTCTTCACCAGCTGCTGCATAGTATATATAAATACACATGGTCAATGCATGATCTTCTTACAGTGAATCCAGCTTGATTTTAGTCGATTTTGTCGTGTAATTGTTCCTTCAATTTTTCTTTTACTATTTTTCCATATAGTAGTCCCATCAATGATATTACACTAATACCTCTGTAGTTTTCACATTTTCGTCTATCCCCTTTCTTGAAGATGGACACATTATAGGCTTCGGTCCATTCTTTAGGTAACTGATGTTCATTTACAGCTCTTTCAAGCATCCGGTGAATCATGCAAAACAGTTTCTCGAACCCATATTTTATCAACTCTTCTATAAATTGGGGTCGTTTTCCGTTAAAAGGTCCTTGTAAAAGTCCTCCCACTGTTGCTCCTGTATAAATTTCAATGCTTTTTTTTGTGAGTTTTTTGTTAATCCTTTTAATACTTTTTAGGATGCAGAGTTTCTCGTTCCCCATATGTATTGTTATATATTTCTCCAGGTTTACTCCCATTGATTGTTTTTTTCTTTAGCTACTCTTCTTTTTACCTCCCTGTTTTTCTGTCGATATTCCTCTAGATCTTCTACCTTTTTTTGCTTTGCCATTTATTGTATAGTTTTTTCTTCTCTCTGATGGCTCTATACTTTCTTTCACGCTTATTCTGTATTTATTTTGTTTTCTCTCTTCCTGGCCTAGTGCTTCCATTGCTGCTTCTTTAATGCAGGCTTTCATATGCTCATACGTTTCTTCAATGTTTTCGTATCTGAATTTTTTCAATTTCTGATCTATCCTTCTTTTGTATAACTCTCTTACTGACTCTCCCATAATAGATGCAGTTTAAGTTATTTCTCCTCCTTTTTTTTTTGTCAGGTTTACCTCTGTTTCCTTTTGTTGTTGCTGTTTCGTTCACGGGAATTCCATTTTGACCACAAGTAGTTTGTGGTCGGTTCCACATTCTGCACTTCTCTTTACTCGGACATCTATAATTATGATGGTGATTCCAATATTTACTGTAATGTAATCGATTATTGTTCTAAGGTTTCGTGTTTCTTGTACCCGTATATATTTGTGTATATGTTTGTGGTGGTAGAAGCTATTTGTTATTTTGTAATTGTTCATTTCACATAATTCGATCATTCTTCCGCATTTCCATTTATGACTTCGTCTCCAAACCTCCCTACTGTCGTGTCATTATCTTTTCTCCCCGTTCTACCATTCTACCATTTAGGTCGCCTGCTATAATGATTTCCTGATTTTGTTTGATTTTGTCTATCTGTACCTGTACAGTTTCTATAAATTGTTCTTTCTCAATTCCTGATCTGTCATCCGTTGGTCCGTATAACCCTAGAATTATTATTTGTTTTCCCATTAATTCCATTTCTATTCTTATTCTTTCATTGATGGCTTCCCATGTTCGAATTGGTTTAAACCATTTTTTCTTCATCGGGATTCCCACTCCTGCTTTTGCTCTTAGTTCCTTTTTCACTCCGCTCCAACAATGAAGGACCCCGTCAATTTCTTCTATCCCGTTTCTTTTCTTCTTTGTGTCGCTTATTATTAGCAGGTCTATATTCGTTTTTTTTAACTCATCTATCACTTCTTTATTTTTCGTTCTCCATCCTTGTATGTTCCAAGTTCCGCAGACTAATGATCTTTCCTTATTCTGTCGTTTCGTTTCGTAGTTGATATGTAAGACTGGGTTTTGTAAACTATCCGCAGAACTGCCCCCCCCCCAGTGTCTTTTGGGGCTCCCTCCTGTAGAGGTGTGGATTGCCACCCAGGGATTATACTGTTTATTTTTCTTTCTGCCATTTGTTTATTTTGCCCTTCTAATTCTACAGGTGTCAGGATGCTAAAGCCTGGCCCCACACCCCCTCTTGGAGGACCTTTCTTATCAGCCGTACGTTCTGGATCAGATGCTGTTGGTAGTCGTCCACTCTGAATCAGACACTACCTGTGTGCCTGTTGGTCCGCGGTAGGTATTTCATTTCCCTCCTACCACTCATATTTGAGTGGCATTCCCCGATCGGTCACCTGGAGACGCGCTCTCTAGGGGTTACAGGCTCCCCCAAGACCACATAAAGTATATAAAACAAAATCTGCACTACCTGATCGGAGGAAGTTATCGAAGGCACAAAGAATTTATAGCTTTGACTTTCTTGTAAAACTAAAAATGTTGGTGATTTTCCTTTCCTGAACAGCCCTAACATCTTATTGCTGGACACCGACACTATTCTGTGCTACGTGCTTCTTTTCAGCACTAAGGTAAAAGCACGAGGACCTACAGATTAACGGCAAATCCGAACATCTGAAATACAAGAGAAGGTTCAAGTATTCAAACCCTATTGCCAAAGCCGTATTAAGGAAAGGCGTGTGGTTGGTTGCAGCATTACATGTTTAGCAAAATAATCACTAAAAAGAAGTCAAAACACTAACTATTTGTTTATATTTTTGGCGTTGATTGATTGTAGATCACCGTATTAGTAGCACACGCTGTGGTTGCCAAGGACATTCAACCCTTACCTACAAATATTTTATAAATACATTATTTATTCTATACTGTTTTTAGGTTAGATATTTCTTACGATTTTATGACATGTCGGTGTTTACATTATTTTGCAAAATAATATAATATTAAGTATTATTTTAATTATAAAAAATAGCATCCACAAAAGAAGTAAAACAAACTTATAAGATTTCAGAACAAAATCATTAAATTCCATAAATGATTTTTAAGCAATCACGCGAAAAACATTATTAGTAATTACGTGACAGTTTTAAAATGATTTAATTTAAAAAGTAGGCAACACATAATGCATCGCACATTGGTACCTCAATTTAAATTTAAGTTTATACATTTTGAAAATATTCGTTACTGTATTACTTTGGCAGTTGTAATGTCTCATATTTCCCATATTTAAACCCTTATTTCGTAATCTTTCGTGTTTATTGCCATTTTATAAAAGTATTAATGTTGTAGAGATGAAATGTGTTAGCTATCATAATTTTAAAAACGTAAGCTTTGCCAATTTTATTATCAAGGTTGAGCATGTTCAGTAATTGTTTCAGTTGCAGTAACTTCCTTTGGTGTTCTGGCAAATTTTCAGCAAAGTCTATTAAAAAAGTGAAATAGCATCCCGACTGTCAAAGTAATATAGCAAACAAAATTGCGACCTTAATTATTAAACTGTACGGCTTTAATGGAACTTATCTACGGGATGTATTGTGTGTTGCCTATATATTCAAATTAATGGGCTACTAAAGTGGCTACGTTTATAGGTGACCTTCCAACATGCTGTTTTTTATCTAGTACATAACACATCCAGGGTTGAATTAAAGTGAAAAGTTAGAGCAAAATCATAATACCTAATGATGAACAATTGCCAGAAGTAATGAATAATACAGTAAAATCAGATTAAGTTTGTGATGTATGTGGACTTAGTTTAGTGAAATTTGTTAAATTTTTACCTACTACGATACTTTACGAATATAATGACCACAACACCAATGTCAAAATTTACTTAATTTTCTTACAATCAGAACAATGTCAAGACTGTTATCTATTTACTTTGCCGTATATTATAAGTACTGTCTTTTACACTGGCTGCAGGTCGTTTTGTAACAGTTTAGGTAGATGGCCATAATCCCTGGAAATCACATGGAAGGAAATACAGCGGTTTTCCAATGTAAAATGTTTCATTTAACTGTGAACTGCCTAACCCTTGAAGCTCACTATTTTACAATGGGAACCTTTTCTTGAACTGTATATTACACACGTCTAACGTTCGAGTTGCATTTACCGACACGTGGAAAAGGACTAACGTGCCTATTATCGGGTTGTGCGTAGGGACACCAAGGTAATCAGGTTGTTTTCCTGACCCTTCGCCATAGCAATCAATAATAATTCTATTTTTCATGCAATTTCTAGATTGTAACGTACCTGCTTGAGCAGCAAAGTGCAAGGGCGTGTTTCCTTCGTTGTCGGGGCGATTGGGATCTAATCCCGGGAGCTGCAAGATGTGGTCTAGTAATTCTGTGGATCCATTGGATCCGACGTAACTCAGCGCCGTCTGAAAAAAGAAATCAATTTTTAAAAAATGACCATTAATCTAAATTACAAATTTTATGGAAACGAAGTGGCAATTAGACGCAACTGTGCATAAAATTGTATGTTTCGTGTTTGTGTGTGTACACACGGAATGTATTAATGTATTATTTATCACTACTGCTATATGTCACTAACTTAAAGGTCATTCGAGTATACTCAATTTATTTAACAATATAATTCGATGAGGCAATTAAGGACATACAAAAAATCTATTGGATTAATGTCACGAGATCGGCCTCGTATGTCCTCCATTATGCTTTTCCTTTTATGCTATTTAATGGGATACTTTCCACCATAAAATTGATATTAATCATATTAGATAATAGACCATCAAAAGGATTCTTTTGGAAGATTCTGCAGATGGAAGTCATACGGTTGTAAATTAATTTGAACCGCAAACCAGTAATTCGGTAGCCCTAAAACTAGTATCCAAGATTCTTTCTTGCGGCGGTCGCAGCCTTGGGGTTAGCGATTCTTCGCTGAAGGTCTGGGGCTGTTACTAGTACCAGATTTTTAACTGCCGCAAGGCAATGGCAAACCAGTGAGGTATTATGCCTAGTAAATCTTCTCTGGAGTAGAAGTCTTTACACTGCCTGTAGATCCTCTATGTTCCCTGTTATTCAATTTGTGTTAAGAATAAATCTCCTGCAGAGATTATATTTTACACAAAGCTAAAATAGCAATTGCAAATCCGACATCATTTTCTATTTTCCTTGTAATTCGATGGGTTGTAAGGCATGTGGAATATATGAAAACATACATACAGGGTTTCCCAGGTTTTACTGAACTACAATCAAAATTAATAAATAATTGAAAGATAATGAATTTAAACTATTTTTAGCATGTACAGATTGCGTAAACAAAGAAGCGAGGCAAAACATGCCGAATTGAGATGAAAAATCGACGAAATTCAGCGTTAGCAACTTTTATTTGGTGCAGTGGCTGTAGTTAAAATGCAGTGCTTAAACTCACTGGCTACTACTACTATTCCTCTGACTGTAGCGATATTGCAAGCGCATAGTTCAAGTTTAGAATAAGTTCCGTCCCCACTTTGTTTGTGTGCAATTCGTGGCCGGAGTTCCAGCTATAATAGTGAAGCTGTAATAAAGCTATAAGAATTTTAATATCAGAAATGTTTTACATTTACTTAAATGTTGGAAGTACGGATGGACTTTGTGGTTTCGCAAAATGACAATTTCCCAAATATAATGTAAGGCTCTCTATAAATATTGAGAATTCATGTATTAATTTATTTGACTTTAAAGATTAAATGTTTAAAGGAATTAAGTACTGTATCAAATATCTTCCATATAGTGGACGTAGAAACGTGATTTTAATCGCAATTCTTCCGTTTTCGTCCAATACTTTCAAAGAATGTTTTGTTTACCAAGTTTAAAACACGGAGGATCTACAATTTAACGTCAAATATGAAGGAAAATACCACAGACAGTTATTCAATCACACGGTTGCCAAAGCCAGATTAGGAAATTGTATATGGCGGGTTGCAGTACTAGATTTGTATTCGCTAACCTACTACCATAACATTACATTCTTACACGTTCAAAAATGTTAATGCAAAACTGCTGATATAGACAGCTAGAGGTCTGACAGTATTAAAAATGTTTGGAAAATACGTTTAGAAATTAGCTTAATTTTCAACGACGGTTATGGTGAATATTTCAACCTCTAAAATATGACATTTACACATATTCTTTTTCACAGTTTAGTGTAAACTTAACAAACGATTTTTTCGTTGTCTAAATAATACAATAATCCTAGTGTTGTGATACATGTATGTTGGGTTGCGTCAACCACGTTTAAGGGGAGACAACTTAACTGGTCCACCCTGTGTATATATATACAAAGTGATTTTTTAAAAGGTCAATTGCAGCAAGCCTAGAAAAAAGCTATTCCGTCTGCAGTCAGCTGTAATGAGCTTTGAATGACATTTACCTGTATGTCAAACTGTGTGACAGTTCAGGTAGTTAAACATTTTGGCCCAACAAAATGTGAAAATGAACAAGTATTTAGTTGCAACTGATTTGTAATTTATTAAGGTACCTAAGTAAATTACAGGTTTTTCGTCAAGATTTCTTTCACAGCAAGTGTTCAAAATGTCCCCCCTGCTCTATAGACAATCTGAAGCTTCTTTATTTAATTATTGGCAGCTATGCTGGTACAATTTTCATATTGTCAGATTCTAAAGCTTAATATAGACGGGACAATCCCTAGGCTACTGCAATTGACTTTTTAAAAAATCACTTTGTATATATATTGTTATAATTAATTAATAATTAAGGAGGAGGAAACAAAGTTAAATTAATTTTAAAATTTCTTGCAACTAGCAATTATATTTATTAATTGAAAGATAACTTTTTAATACTTTGAAAATAAATGGGCGCCAGGTGACAAATTTAAAACTTGCAGCCAAAATATTAAACAAAAATATAAATCCCAGGACTAGCTCTCGAACATGATTACTCAAAATCTCAGTAGTCGGATCTGCATATAACGTACTGGATAACTACGAGTAAATGGGCAAATACATCAACTACCTAAACGCAAGCAATTCCAGTCAGTCCAACACCTTAGCCGGTTTGCGTATTATAACCTATAAATGCTTATAGAAAATGCTAAGTAATATTCGGCAGTTTTAAAATGTTGTTTTCTGTTGTCGCCTCGGTGCTCCTGTGATCTCGTGCTTCCTGTCTAGGTACGTAATAATTGTATTACCGTTTGGAGTAATCTCTTCATACAAGTATAAATATTTTTTATTTCTGTCCTTGACCTGTTTAACAGCCTCTGAAGCAGCGTCCCAAATTCCGGTGCGCAAATCTCACAACTTCGAAGAGGATCAAATTACTCAAAAATTAACTTTGTGAGTAAAACCAGCTTTCACTATCTTCAATGAAACTAGTTTTTTAAATCACACAAACGAATACTTCATTATATTAACAATATTAATTATTTTTTTTTTGGGAGCAAAGGAAATGCGTGTATTCTCAGGTAAATACAAAAATGCTCTGTTCATTGTTTTGTCAACAAACTTCTTAATAACGGACAAAATCTCCTTAACAACGATGCCAAAATTACAAAAATTATCAAAGGATACTTGGATCAAATTATACAATTGAAATACGTATTTTGACATGTAAATAATAAATATAAATATGTTCATAATTTAACGGCGTCACTATCCAAACATGTTTTAACTTCATAAACACTTAATACAAATCCTAAATTAACCTCTAAAACACCCTTTATACGTCACAAATGTCCAAAACACATTTCCACTAATTGTTCCGATAATGCAGTAAATTCCTTCGTGACTTCATAAATATCAGATCTAATCTTAAAATTAAGCTCGAGGCATTTTATTGTATCTTCTATACGTATTTCTTTACATATAAAAGCTTTTAAATAAGAATATTTAACAATAATTCTTTTTGTCATAGGTTTATATCAAAATACGAGTTTGGCAGTGTTTCCAACCCAGCAAGAAGTTATCTGCGTTATGGTCTGCCCTTTATTATTTACCAGAAACCGAATTCTAAGACATCATAAAAATGAACGAGTATCCTTTAAAATTGACATCGAACGAGCTAACGAGACTAAATTCATCACAATATATGCAAAATTAGAATTACACTAAGCAGTTGAACTTTTGATTAAAAGTCTGTGGTTTTTGATATCACAATTTCAATTAATTTCAGTGTCACGTTAAACTGCCTATTATTTATCTATGTATGCATAAGTAGAAAACGTGACCTTAATACGGATAACAGTCGTAATATTACTAATTTATAGAAGCACAGCCCTGAACTTTAAAATTTTCTAAGTGACATAATTACTTTTTACAGGAACAAAAATGTATATTAAAGCATGGTATTAGATTATTTTTGTATGTTAATAGTGTCGTGGTTTAACCCTATGTTAACGACATTATAATATCATTACTCTATATTGTGTGACTACATCAGCAACATATGGTACAATAAAACATTAGAAAAATGTCCTTTTCAATAATTACTAAAGGAAAATCTATTCATTACTTTGACATTGTTTTCCACGGTTAAATTCATATTTCGTTTCCTCGTCAATGTTTTTCCTATTTCGAAGTATTTCATGAAGAATCCAAGACGATGTAATTCACGACCAACCATCACCAACAAAATTACGATTGAGATAAGAATGGTTAATTATACTTTCATTACTGAAATTAGTTATAATGTGGAATTACCGCCGAAGTAATTTATTTGCTAATGCTCATTCACCTCTCATCGATTTACACTTGGGAACTTTTACTTCACTATTGCGCCGCTCTACCGCAGACCAGCTTCGAATACAATAATTGGAACCACAAACTTCCAAATTAACGAAGCAAGCGCACACTGTTCAATTAATTGTGATTTGTGGTTCACATTTAACAATTCAATGATTTCGTTTGTGCTTTCGATAATTCAATTCCCGGCCGTCATGTGTAACGCAAACAAATCAGCATGAGGAAGCGTTTTTGATGAAGACAATGAACTCGAACTAGATGCTGCCAATAACTATTCAATAAATTAATCAAAATAAACATATAATTTAAACAGCGGGGAGGTCATTGCAATAATTTATTTATTTGCAAATTTGGGTAATAGGAATAATTATCGGCAGAAGGCACTCCCATGCCAGACAGATCTACCAACTGAAAGTATGACGAGTGCAGCTGAAAATAGCAGCTATTTGATCAACACGCCCTGGAAAATGATCGTTACTTTCTTT
>JABXWE010017511.1:0-31368 GCA_014611495.1 Limonius californicus
GCGTAGTTCTGCTTAGGTTTCGAACCCAAGCCAGAATCGCTGTTTTATTCAGAAAGCGAGCGCTCTACCAACTGAGCTACCACCACACTCTTCTATTCCAAAACTTCCAATAGCGGGGAATTTATGAGCTCAATTTGCTCATTCATTAAAGGTGTGTTTGTTAAAGTGTTTTTGTGAATTTGAAAGGCCTCGAGTATATCCAATTTACGTTTATCATCACAGAAGTGTAAAAATGTTATTATATTATGTGATGTCAATGCATGATTGTGTTCTAATATACTCGAGGCCTTTCAAATTCACAAACACACTTTAACAAACACACCTTTAATGAATGAGCAAATTGCTCATAAATTCCCCGCTATTGGAAGTTTTGGAATAGAAGACCTGAGCCAAGCCCAAAACCAAGATCCAGTGTGCTGTTACCCAAGCAACTACAAATGTTTGCTTCATTAAATGCTTTTGATAATGACATATTGTATGTCGAAATACGTATAAAGCCAAAATAAAAATAAATACCTGTTGAAATTGCCTTTTATTATTATTAATATATAAAGTATGAATTTCAACGAAGTAAGGCAGCAAACAATTAACAAATATTCAGAATTGTTTCAACTTAATGCATTTTTGGGTAATATTGGTCAAAGTGATAACGGCCATTACGTCGTAATTGTAACTACTTTAAGGAAAATACATATAGGTAGGCAACTTGCTTAACACCAATACGCACAAGGATTTCTTAATGGACTTCGACTTCTCAGCAGTCGGTCTGTACATCGAACCGGCTGTTCAATCACGAGTTTCTATTCTAGGGATTAGCACAGGTAGAGGTAGAAAGAAATAGAAAATTAGATAATAAAATCATAACAGGTTAACATGTTTTTATTGTACAATTAGTCAATAATAACAAAAATAATTATATACTAATTAGTAAGCAAATAATTATAACAAATAGATTTACCCAATAAGTATCTGCATAGTAGTTTCTTATCGTATTCATCTATTTATTTTTAATATACCATTAGTTAAAAATTTTAAACAATTGATATTTCTAATTTTTAAAATAAATTCCTGTTTGAAAATTGAGCACAACATTCGTAAAACCCCAACTTCTAGGGAGAAATAAAGTTGTATCATCAAGGTAATTTTTATTTAAATAAATGATTTTTTAAACAAATTTTGCTACAAATGAAATCTGCAACCGGTAATTGTGGCATTTGACCATACCAACTGACAAGCGTTGTGAATCGCTAATAAAAAGTCAATTTGACTTGGTTGAAATTTAATACCTTACTGATTAACTTTTTCTACTAGTTTATTGTAAAAACATTAACGTGTGTTTCAGTTTTCATTGGACACACCGTATGAACTGTACAGATCAGATCAAATAAATATCTCTAATTTCCTGTTGACGGCATCTCCTCGAATCTACTAGTTCTGGTAGTAAGCAACGTGTAAAAAAATTGCACAATCTCTTCTCCATATACGATGCTTGTTCAATTGAAATTCATCTTTGATCAACTTAGCCTTGAAAACAAATGCAATAATTCAAATGACGTTTGTTAATGTTAGCAGTGTTTGCAAGCAACACAAATAAGTTTCTGGCGTTTGAATTTGATTCTGACTTTTAAAACTTCGATTTTGAAATGGCGTTTGTTGTTGAAAATCCTCCCAAGTTTGATCAGCGTGCGGTCCTACAATTTTTATGCGCTGATGGTGTGCAGCCATTGTAGATTCATACGCGAATGCAAGAAGTTTATGGATATGCATGTATTGCGTACCCAAATGTGAAGCAGTGGTGGCGAAAATTTAAGAATGGAAAAGAGGGGACTATGGATGAGCCGTGTCCAGGTGCACGGTGTACTGCATTAACAGAAAACAATAGTGCATGCGTGAAAGGCCTTATTAAATAAAATAGCAGAATTTCAATTAGAGAAGTTTCATAAATAATTGATGCGAGTGTAGGATTTGTCCATAGTATTGTTCGTAATCTGGGTTACCTACAGCAAAATTTTTCGCAATGGATTCCTCGTCTCTTGTCTAATGCGAATGGGCTTATATCTGCAACACCTCACAGACTATAGGCAACATGGCGATGACTTCCTTCTGTCAATAGTTGCTGAAGACGAAACTTGGTGCCATTACTATGAGCAAAGACTACAAGTAAAATTTCTTGTAAATCCAGATACAAAACTAAATCATAAATGGAATATTTTAAAAATATTTTAAATTTGTAACATAAAAATGTAACATGTCAAGTTTACTTAGTAAGTTTTAAGCAACATGGAAGATAAGCCGTTGCGAAAAAAATGCTACCAAAAAAACATGTCTAACTTCCGCTTCCGGTTTCGGATTGGTTCTAAAAGCTTGTTTTCCCAATGAATTTTTCATAAACCTCTGCTAAAATGAAATATCAAAATATAAATATTTCTCTGTAACTTTCCAGGTACTAACAAAAAGCAGCTAAACTAAACAACTTTAATGACCAATGGCCCTATTCACCTAAGCCTAATCCTTTCTCTTATCAGACGCGGACATATGTCCAGAAATGAAGAAAGACAGAAAATTTTGTAACGCCCGTCTGTGATTGAACGTTACGTTTAGTTAAAGTGGCGACAGTGGCGCATACTGGTAGTGGCATCAGAAACTACGCTTTAGGCGATTCACATTATCGAGCCGTCTTTATAAATAGTCTTTGCTACGAGCCATCCAGTAGGTTATCGTCGATGCAGTGGAAACATTCAAGTTTACCACCACCGAAGAAGTTTAAAGCACAACCTTCTGCAGGCAAGGTGATGTTAACATTTTTTTTCGACTATGAAGGACCCTTGTTGGTAGAGTTTAAGGAACCTGCAGTAAATGTCAATGCAAATCTGTACAATGACAACTTTGAACAAGCTTCATCAAGCAATAAGACGGAAACGTCCAGGAAAACTTACGCGTGGGGGTATTTTGCTGCACGACAATGTTAGGCCTTATGTTGCTAATGTGGTAAAAGGAAATCTTCAACGAAAGAAATTGAGGGGTTTAGAGCATCCACCGTTTCTATTGCCTTACGATTTCCATATTTTTAGACCGCTGAAAAAGGCGTTAGAAGGTCGGCATTTTGAGTCTGGCACAGAGGTACATATAGCTGTGGAAGACTTCTTCAATCAGCAGTCACAAGAGTTCTATGAGCAGGGTAGTAAAACAATGGGATAGGTGCCTTAACTGTGACGGCAATTATGTCTAATTAAATTGTCGAATACATTTTTTATAAAGCAAAGATGGGTTTCAATTGAACACCCCTCGTATGCTAAGAGAGCTTGCATCGCTTTGTTAATATCTACAAAGAAGGTGTTTAAACAGTACTGATGCACATCAAAAATAAGGAAAATGATTGTAGTGTTTGGAAAATGTAGGAATAATATTCTGAACTGAAATTTATAATTGTGGAAAAAACTAAAACTGGCTCAACCAAAACGTTCAGCTACTATTTAAATTTTGTTCTAACCAAGTCAGAGTTTCTTAAACTATCTATTATGTATAATATCACGTGGGCGTTTTAAGCAACCGGTGCAGAGTGTGAGCATGTTTCACGTTATTAATACTATTAAATTGAAGAATCGAAATAAATTGCAAATAGATAATTTTGTTGATCTGAGAATTAAATTACTGCCCCATCAATAAATAAAAATGAAGTTTTTAAAATATGGACTTTTATGAGAGACATAAGAGAAAAATATTGTAGAAATTCTTTTTGTTTAAAAATGTTTTGCTCAAGCGCAGTTCTACAGGGCGCAGCTATAAGAAAGATTAGAGGGAACTGTTTCTCGCATATTAACAATGCCTTGACGATTGGCAATTAGAAAATTTCTGTCAAATTTGAAGCTGTAAGGCTACTTATGTCATAATCATAATCAGCATCATGTCTACTAAAATATTTTTGTGTATATCCACCTCTTTCTGTCACACGTATTTTACCTCTCTTTCCTTCTATCTCATTGCTCTTATATCAAGTCATCCAATTCAAAGTTATCCTTAGCAGCCTATGGAATTACAAATCATGTTTGAACTATATACATGTAGTAGTTACTATATGTTTTGTATGTTGTCAACATTAAATTTCCTGAATCTAGCTCAAGCATGATTTTTGTCTTTAAATTTGATCACTTGATATTTAATTGTTATGGAATGCAAAATTATCTAACACCTTTTCTCTGTTCTAATTAATAAGCACGTTAGATCGATTTGAAAAATAGTTTACCTTATATACAGACAAAATTTGGCACACGAAATAGACGATAGTAAAGATTCCAGTTTCGCAGCTTTGTCATAAATATATTTACTCGTTATCCCAGAAATAAGAATAGGCAGGTAAAATTCATCAAACGACAAATATGGATAAAGAGATAAGAGGGTCATAAGCTGTTTTCGTCATCGTGCAGAAACTAAGAATTGTAATGGGGTAGGTGTTACGAGCTGCCTACATTAATTTCTAAAAAGCGCAAACAAGAAATCCGTCAGCTGTCCTGAGGGACCTTACCGATGCGAAGAAAGAACGGCGACGAAATTTCCTATTTTCAAGATCTTCTGCAAAGACATATTCCAGCAACAGGTGGTCGTTTAACCATTTTGAAAATCTATAAGACATTAGAGTACCACAAAACGGGTTTCAACTATTGCAATTTTTATCAACCTAAAAGAAAGTACGTAAGTACTTCTGTGCAAAGGTGGACAATTTGGAAAGTGTGTTGTTACTTATTAAATATTGCAAATTTATTTCGTTGGTCATTGCTATTTGGTTGTTTATTATTAAGTGAAATGGAAGCTCAAATAAATTGGTAAATTTTAATTGATTTTGCATTTGGTTGTAACGTAATTCGTAATCCATGCTTCAACCTCTTCTACCTTGGCAATGTAGTTTAAAGATTTCAGGATTGAATGGTGCGAATTTTGAATTACAGTATAACTCTGAGAAAGAGTAAAATTATTAGTTGGGGAGATGACCCTGTTTGTACAACAACTTAAGAAAGCGTTACTAAAAAGCTTACTGAAACGCATTATGAAAACTGTTGTTGCTGCTAGAGAAAAAAAGCTTTTAATTCTTAATATAATAGGTAGTATTTTATTTTTGTAACGGCTGTATTTGCATGCATTTGTTACAATTTTATTGTGCCGTCGTTATGTAGACACTGTAGGTGTAATACAACCTGCATCGTTGTTCTTACTAGGGGTTGCATATACTGTGGAGTTTAATACCACATGTTAAATATACTGTAGATAATTAGGGCATTACAGGTTTAAGATGAATTTGTTAGGTCTTTAAACGCTATCATTTTAATTTGTGTATTTATATCATTGAATAGTTTTTGGATTTCTTATTTTGAAAGCGTTTCCTAAAAGCAAATTATACAACACAATCATATACAAAACTTTATATATTAAAATTCATTTTTAGAAACTTCGTCTCTTAACAAAATTATATCTTTTTCTCAAGCAAATAATACCATCCTATAATACGAACGCTATGGAGAGCATGGACGTAAATTATGATGCATTCTGTGTACATCCTAAATGTATTCCTTTTGTTTCTGTCATATAAACTGTTTAGCCGCTGCAACAAGAACATTAAAATTTTTTTTATTTAAATGTTGGGTTATGGGTTCTTGTTATAATTAGGTGTTCGACTTAAGTAAATATTTGTGATGTTTTGCAATATGTTTGAATTTGTGGATGCTCGTTACGTTTTAAACAAGTCAAAAACTAAAGCGACATAAACAAGTGATTATGAAAAAATTAGATAGTATTGTTTAACCGAAAATAAGATCTTCTGTTGTAAACAAATATTTATTTACTTAATTAAATATTACAGCATAGTCTTGTGACGTGTGAAAACCTGGAATATTGTGTACAATTTTAATGTAACGTTAGATTTTGATTATCTATAAGTGTAAAAAACTTATTTGATGTTTCTAGAATTAGAGAAGATTTGGTTAATTTTAGTCTTTATTCTGATTGGTTGTTAAATGGCAAGGGTATCAGAAGACATACTATTTGAAAGCTCGATGTATTTTTAATATTATAATACCATAGCAATATACATATATCTTTACGTGTGTCTTGCATAGTACTCTAAGGATTATTGAAATAATATCTATCAAGATGCAAATAAAGCGAAAACCGATATCGATAGAAAAAGAGAAATGTTTCACATAAGATATAAAAAGTATTAAAAAAGCTTCTTTCCCGGTTTATGGTTCAATGAAGCATGCTACCACACTATATGCTTCTAATAAGCAACGAATGTTGCCCAGTATATCAATTATTTTTCTTAAATGCGATTACTAACTTATCTGGAACGACTGCAGCTGTAGAATGAACAATGAAGAAGTTCTTCTAAGTTAAGTCATTTTATAGTTTTGCACTAGAAATAATGCAACAATATACAATTTTTGTGTATTGCTATTTATGCAAAACTAGGCGTCCCGTTGAAAACGCGTCAACTACGTAGAATACTTATATTACAAAGAGCGGATAATATGCACGAGAAAAATGAATTATATGCGCATATATATGCAGAGATTTTCTGAAAATTCGCACATACTTGGCCCATATATGCAGAAAAATATGCAAAAATAACAAGAATAATTAATAAAAGTTGTAAACTCAAGTATAATAATTTTTATTGGATAAAATCAACTAATACATAAACTAATTAACTTACTCGTCTTACATATAAAAACTAAGCTTAGAACTATTAATCTAAGAACTATTTCTAAAATAATTTAGGATTAGAAGTTGTTCGAAATTTTAGTTTTAGTTAGTAGCTCTTACTATTTCGTCTCTAAGAACTTGGTTAATTTGATTTAAATTCAGAACCCCCTCATTTTTTTGTATGACACTATTAAATTTTTGATATATGAGATCACATATTTCACCCTTAACTTTCGTAAACAATCTATCAAATTCGTTTATTATTTCAATTGACTCTGAAAGAGACATCCCTTGAGTTTTTGGAACATTTGGAAGTCGCTCCTTATAAAACTGGACTGTCAAGGGGGCTTCTAAAAATATTTTTTTACGTTACTAATTAAATCGTTAACAAGGGGAAACTGATTCCTAATACTTTTGGCCACACGATTTAAACCGTGAGATAAGCAAGTTACATGAGTTATGTAAAAAAGTTTTAAATTTTGCGCTGCTCTTGTCGTGTAAGGGGCAGCGTCGGACAACATGAGTAAAATTCTTTCACAAGGTACACTTTCGGGTAAAAAAAAATTGGCAAACCTTCTTGCATGTGAAGGAGTTTTAGTGTGCTGATCTACCAAGGATTTTCTCTCAGAAGACTATAACGACAAATAATTAAATATTAATATCAAGAGATCCAAAAAAAGCTGATCCCCAGCGGGCTGTGGAATGAAAAGTCACGTCTTTTCTAGACTAAAAACGTTTATAATGTCACTTTTAGGTTAAGTTGTGTCAGATTGAATTAAATAATAATGAAAAGTCATTTTTAGGTTATATTTTCGGTATGTATTAATTTCATTGGGATACCTCTCTCGGAATTCCACAAAACAAGGAGAAATCGTATAGGTCCATTATCCGTCAACTAAAAAGCCGTTTCGAAAGTAAGATTCAATAATGAAAGCTCTTTGAAATGTATTAAAAATCTTTTTAACAATCTGTCAGATTCGTATCAAAAATCTGACATCTGACATCATAAACATTCCTTTAGTCTAATAAAGACGTGACTTTTCATTCCACAGCTCGCTGAGGATCAGCTTTTTTCGGATCTCTTGATATAAGAACTTTTGATACTAGTTAAAACAAAAACAAACACTATACCTTCCCTGTCATGACTTTGTTTTAGTTACAGGGTTACTCAATGAGAGAAAATACTTTGCAAACTACAAACAAAATGTAGGTATGTATCCCACTCAATATCCACCCTCCATTGATAAACAAGAAACAAGTAATAAAATGGATTAGGTCGGTACTTCAAACTTCAAACTGTCGGGAACTCCAGGTACAGGTCATTAGCTGTCCAGCTGTGAACTGTCAGTGATCTGTGTGTACTACTCGGAATTTCATAATCTTGTTTTGACCACTTGACGAAAATTTACAAACGAGGAATGCAAAAGGCCAAAATATGCAAGTTTATGCAACTTTTGCAAAATATGCAGCGAATGCAATATGCAATACATGCAATCACTAATTAGCATTAATGAACCCTTATCAGTGTAATTCGTCCACATAATTGACTATAGTCCAAGACATGCAAAAATTAAAATATATGCGCTTTGCATATAATCTGCTCCTTACTTATATACATACACCAGCGTTTCTTAACCTTTTAGTATTTGCGACCCAATTTTCAATCACAATTCTCATCGCGCCCCCCCCCCTCTCACACAATAATTTTTAGTGAAATCGTGCTGTAATTGTAATATTAGTTTCTAATTAATTGTATTTTGGCGCTAAAGCTACACTACGACCTTAATGCTTAATTACAAACCTTAAAAATTACCACGAATAGGTACATTTGTTGATATTTGGCAACACCGATCCGTTGCATTGTTAAACCAGATGCCTCTCTATTGCTCTCTTTCTTATATCTACCATATAGGACGTTCTCGCGGTTTCGCGAGAAATTCCGATTTAAACATTCTGGAACGCCTGCGCGACCGCGACGCAAGCGTGTATAAATGCTACACCTCGTTCAATTTCACTGCTTTCGAGTGGCACTAGATTTATACAGAATCATGGATAAATATTTAACAGGGTGTAAGCGAGCATTAGACGATAGTGAAGCATCAACAAGTGCACAGACGAGCGTGGTTCCGAAGTAAATGAAGAAGAAAGGCGTCTGTGTGCTATTTGCTCAAACATTTTGCCAGCAGACAGCATGAAATCCAATAAACTTAACGACATTTGGAAACGCTTCATAGGGAGTGCGTTAACAAACAAATTCTTTGAATTAAAATTAAGATCATATGAAAAGCAAAAATGTTTTTTTTTAAGAACTTTATCTGTGTATGAAAAAGCTTTACTTGCCTCTTACAAAGTTTCATATAAAATAGCCAGATGTAAAAACCGCCACACTCAAACTATGTTGTTATGTAAATTTTGCCAAATAATTGCAGTTCATACCTCTATCAAATGATACTGTTGTCCGTCGAATTGGTGATATAGCTGAAGATGTACAGCATCAGGTTTTCGGGAAGTTGCATGACAATTTGCTTTCAATTCAGCTTGATGAGGCAACAGATAGCAATAAAGATGCTCTATTAATTGCTTATGTTTGATTTTGTAATGGTATGTCAGCAGTAGAACTACTTTTCTGCAAACCAATAGACCTTAAAGCAACAGCAATTGCATGATTTGCTACGTTAAATGATTTTGTAAACGAGGCGAACATAGAGTGGAAAAATTGCGTCGGAATATGAACCGATGGTGCTAGTACAATGTGTGGAAGATTCCAAAGTATACAAGCACTTGTGAAACAAAAATCTCCACAATGTATCTGGACACATTGCGTGATCCACACAGAAGCTCTGGATTCCAAATAAATGAGTACTGGCCTGAATATTGTGCTAACGACGGTTGTAATCGTAGTAAATTATATAAAAATAAGACCCCTAAAATCAACATGCAGAATGCAGTACATTCAGCGTTACTATTTTATTGCGGGGAAGATGGTTATCATGTGGGAAATTTTTGCAACGTGTTTATGAATTAAGGGATGAAATCGCCATTTCTCTAGAAGAGGAAAACCAACCGGAAGTCGAGAAGTTTCGGGATGATTTATTTGTGATGAAATTGAGCTACGTGGTCGACATATTCGAGAAATTAAATACCTTGAATCTTCAACTCCAAGGAGCAGACACACATATGGTGGATACGAGTGATAAAGTTAATGCTTTTTGTAGAAAATTGGAATTGGGGAGCAGAAATTTAAAGCAAAAATACCTAGAAATGTTTGCAAACGTGGATGAATGTATTAAAACTTACAAGGCTGAAGAACAACATGTGAAAGCTGTTTTGCAACCATTGAAAATCATTTAGCCATGCTGGCAATTTTGAAAAGTATTTTCTTGCTGACGACAACTTGGTAGCAAGTTACCTGTGGGTTAGGGACCCATTTCATAATACTCGCGAAGTTGTCTCAACTGCCGAAGAAGAAATCTTCATAAACTTCTCCGCAAGTGGTGAAATCAAAAGACAATTTAGTAATAAATTACTCTTTGAATTTTGGGCAGGCGTGGATGATGAGTTTTCTGCACTGAAAACAAGAGCATTTCGTATACTATTCCATTTTCAACATCCTACCTTTGCGAAACCGGATTTTCTGCGGTGGCTGCTTTGAAGACAAAATATAGATCTCAGCTAAATATAGAAAAAGAACTCATGGTGTCAATTTATAACATTAACCCTTCTTTCGAAAAACTTTGCTCTGCAAGACAGGCCCAAGGGAGTCGCTAATAATTATAAAACTTGTTTTTAATTTAGTATTGATAAGTTAATTATTAAATACTTTGTGCAGTACTGATACAATCCTGTTGATAAGTCAGTTGTTAATCACTGTAAACGTGTTTTATTTTTTACTATGGCAGAATGTATTTTATTGCTTTTCTTTCAGGAAATTAAATAAGTTTTTAATAATATTTTTTCTTATTTTTTTCGATATGCTCGCATCCCTCCATTTGGTGTTATCACGCCATCCTAGGGGGGCGCGCCCCACTCTTTAGAGTGGAATCTGCATTTAAAAGATGTATACTGTTGAACCTCTGTAAGTCAAACTTGATGGGAATTCAATAATAATTTCAGTTTTAGAAACTTGAGTTGTTAAAAATAACCCAAAAAATAGATGATATTTAATCTTTATTATATTGCAAGAACGAAAAATCTCCATCTATAATGAATGCTATACTATACTATTTAAGTTCAATTGACATGCCGTCGCCGAAAGTGTAAACGATCATTGATCGGAAGACTGCAATAAATCACTATAGCATTGGGGTAAATACCCGTAATTATTTCTGAGAAATTTAACTTCAAGTTGCAGAAATATTTACTAATAACTAACCCAGTCTAAGGAATTATAATTAGCCTTGACTTATCACAATACGACTTATTGAAATTTGAGTAATCCATATAAAAACATAAATATTGGAATAGTCTTTTTGTCTGGAAACACATTCAAGTTTGAGTAATCAAAAATATGAATTATAAATGGTCGAGCTGCAAGGTTCGACTGTATTTTAAATGTTTTTTATTTTATGATACCAAGTTTTAATGAAGTTATCTCTTCGGTCTTAGACTGCGTCGTCGTGGAATGGATTGGTGCTGACGTTTCGCTAACGGCTGCAGGTAGCATTATCAAAACGTAATGAGTGCTGGACTATTGGATCCGGTATTTATAGGGTTTCTCTGAGCCATAGTTGAGTGGCGGAAGAGTCTCTGTTCGTTTGCTGTGTTTATATTGGTTGGTACTGGTTGATTGGCTACGCCAGTGCTTGTTGTCTGCGGCGGTGCGTCTTCTTCGGCTGCGCTTTGATGTTCTTTCAGCGCCCCTTTTCAGTGGTTACTTAGTGTCGCAAGACCCTTTTCTCGGTTCAACTTCTATTGGTGTTTTGGCTCCACTGTTGTACCAGTGCGATCACACTTGTTTCTTCAAGGCCATGGGATCGCCTCTCTCTCTTCTTATTGTCAACATGCGCAAGCAATAATTTGAAAAACAAGCTCTGGAGGCAGCCATTCTGAAACCCAGTTTGTGGCTAGGTTATGGTGGATGACACTTTTGTTATTTGGCTTATGGGCCATCCTGGATAACTTTCTAGTCTATCTAAACTGGATCCATCTCAACATTCAACTCAACACGGAAGTCGAAGAAAACGGCACTCTTCCTTTCCTGGATGTCTCGGTAAAGCGAAAACCCGACTACACAATGGAGCACAGTGTGTACACAGTTAACACACACAGACCGATACCTGAACGCCAGTTTGCATCATCATCTTCTACAAAAAGCGGCAGTGTTAAACACCCTGGCCAAGCGTATTATCCGCATATTTGATTTCGAGAGTCTACCGAGAGAAGAAACCCAAGTGATGTCTTTCCTCACCAGAAATAGTTATAAATTCGAAGAAATTCAAAAAGTAATCAGTAAGGCAAGAGAACCACTGGGTACCAAAATGAAGGAAGATTATATATACAAGGCATTTGTTTCTTATTTTCACGTCACGCTTATTACAAAAGAATAAAATAAACATAGTGTTGAAACCGCTCTTCACTCTACGTCAACAGTATAGATCCCCTAAGGAACCAACACCCCAGTCGCAGTATCAAGGAATATGGAAAATTTCCTGTTAGTGTGGAAAATGTTATATTGGACAAACCGGCCACATAGTAGACCTGCGAAAACAAGAACAGATCAGTGACTGCTATCATAGTCGAATTACACAATCAGCTCTGGCTGAACATATTGCAACCACAGACCGCAATATAAACTTTGAAGAATCAAGAATGAGCGCACCGGTACAATACTGAACTAATGCCTCATAAGAGAAGCTACAGAAACAGAAAAACACTAACAGAACATCAACCGCGAAGAGGGCCTTGTGGCACTAAGTAACCCTTAAAAAAGGACGCTAAAAAAATATAAGATCGCAGCCGAAGAATACATACCACTGCAAAAGCGCGGACGTTATCAATCAATCAACCAACTAATATAAACCCAGTACACGAACCGAGATTTCTTCACCACTCATCCTGACGTATCTCTAGCTTTTTAAACTAGGTGGTTCTCATGCATCCTATTTATGTGGTGGTTCTGTTAGGTTCGCATTCTTCTCACTCAGTCCCCAATCTTCTGGATTTGACAATGTTTTCTTATTGTTTTACTTCTTACCCTGCCCAGCCTTGTCTTTCCAGTTATTTTCCGAGGAGTCTTCATTTAGGTTGTTCCTAAAAGTTGTGTAGGTTTGGATATGTCTGCTCTTGCCTCTATGCCGTATGTTAGTATGGTTTGAATCATGCTTTTATATATTCGAACTTTAGGTTTACGTCGTAAATATTTATTTTAGTAAATGGTACTATTACGGCATCCCTATATTTTCGCGACTTTATTGGCTTGATATATAACTTCCGTTTATTACTTGTTGAATTATCTTCCCTTCCAGTTTACATCGTACATGTTCTTTTCCAGAAATTTTTGTTTTATAACCGAAATCTTAAAATTAAACCCGTCACAACTTAGGTGAACTGATGTGTTATCCCCTGCAAGTTATTCTCATTTTCTGCTATTAGAACCGCGTCATCCGCAAAGTAAGTTATATTAAAATTGATGTCTCCCATTTTATATCCTATTTTACGTTTCATGTCTTTTATAATTTCATTCATGATTATACTGAACAATAGAGGGCTTAAATGATAAGAAATGGTAATTAGTTAGAAAAAACTAGGTGAGTAAACTTAGTGGTACGTTTCGTAATAAACGATTTAGTGAACAATGGGAGATCACGGCATAAAGAAACTACCAAAAGACGATGAAGTTGGTCAGCTTATACAAAATGGTTTTTTAAATCAGTTTTGTGAAGATTTCGTCTTAGTGGGTAGGGAAGAAACTTGCATGCCCATTTATTACGAAAAATTCGGGAATGCTATAAAAAATTTTGAGGTACGGGATAACGATATTTTCGTTTGTTCCTATCCAAAATCAGGTAAACTTTCTTCATTGGTATAAATAAATTAAACGTACTTTTTGGACTATTATATTACATAAATTAATTGTAGGAACAACATGGACACAAGAAATGATCTGGTTGATAAAGAATAACCTCGACTACGATGGCGCAAAGGTCCCTCTGGGTATACGATTTCCATTCCTTGAGTAAGTTCAAATCAAATACAAAAGAAAATAGATTTAATATTCGTTAACTATTTCAATATATGAAGTGTCCTAAAAGTAAGGAGAATGATTTCCAAAAAAAGTCTTTTTAATCAAAAGGCATACAAGCTCAATCACTTTCCAAGTAAGTTGCTTAGGACTGAACACAACGATTCTATTCCAATTGGGACACATCTCGTATTGGACGTTTTCCATAATATATCATGATTGCTGCTATAACTTCTTATTTTTCAATGCAATAGGCCAACTTTTTTACTGCTTAGACTTTTTACTAAACAAATACGTATGTTAGATTAAAGGTGATTTCTTTTTGAAGAAAATAAACTGCTCAGAAGTTAATAAGGAATTCGAAAAAGGTCTTTATTCGGGAAAGGAATGTATATTTTCACACTGATTCGCGTAAATTGGCTCTTGTCATCGCATTTATGTTCCAGTTTGAAGCCTTTTTTCTAATTAGTTAAGTAAAAAATTGAAAAACCTTAACAAGTGCGGAAATTCTTTCTTGCTACGTAAAGTCAAAATAATCGTAGGTGCCATATTATTCGACTATATTCTGTTTTTATTAAGTCTGTTAATTCTTAAAGATGTTACGCCGACATATTATGGTAGATTTTCATGTTAAATTTCTCCGTAATGGTGAACCACAGATAAATATGTATAACAAAGTTGTTTGAAGTTTATGTCAACAACGTGTGCCAAAACATCTGGTTCCTAGCTGCAGTCTTGGATGTTTTGGCACGGACTTGTTTAGGCGCAGGGACGGACTTAAAATGATCCAAATACGAATACATTACTTAAACCTCAAAGAAAGTGCGTCGCGGCTTGCGATGATTTCTAATATTTCAAAATTTAAACTATAATATACAACCACCCCTGCGCTCAAACGATGCGGTGCCAATTTATGTCTGTCCAAGCAGGCCGCATCAAATCTACCGCGTCCAACCGGCCGCTCCAATACGTTCGGTACGCACCAAGAAATCCATTTACAAGTGCTCAATAATTTGTAAATCAAACGCAGGTTTAAAATCTTTTCAACTACTTCGAAGGCACAATTTAGATCATAAACATAAACGAACAAGACTTGAATGGGTAATTAGGAGAATTTCTGAAAATCCTCACTGGAGCTCAGTTATGAATCTCGATTTTGTTTGATCAGTGATACAATATGAAAATTGTAACAGAAAGAAAGAAATCTTGACGAAAAACCTGTAATTTACTTACCTTAATAAATTACAAATCAGTTGCAACTAAATACTTGTTCATTTTCACATTTTGTTGGGCCAAAATATTTAACCACCTGAACTGTCACACAGTTTGACATACAGGTAAATGTCATTCAAAGCTCATTACAGCTGACTGCAGACGGAATAGCTTTTTTTCTAGGCTTGCTGCAATTGACTTTTTAAAAAATCACTTTGTATATACTCAGATAAACAAGTGAATCTAAGTAAAAGTTTAGAATAATAATAATAAAATGCGAATGGCGCCCAAATGTCACGGCGCCAAAATGGTCGACGCCAAGATGGACGGCGCCAAAACGGCAGCACCAAAACGGCGGCGCCCAAATGCCCTGCCTTACCTAAAAATGTTATGTAGAACTGGAATAACATGATTTTGTTGGTTAATACTATCGCTTAACATGGTTCAGCTGTCTGTCCGTCTTCTATGTGATCGACGCGGAGGTCTTCTGCTTTGCGGTTTTTTTACATGGTTAACTTACATAAAAAAGTTAAAGAGGCAGCAGGCATTTACAGGAAAAATATACTGGACTTCTATATGATTCCACCGGAAATGTAATACATGACATAATCGGTAAGAGCGGAAAACCCGGAAAACAGAAACAGCGAGGAAATATACATCAAAAAGGGTGTTAGACAGGGCTGGGTGTTATCACCGGTTCTATTCAACCTCTACGCAGAGAAAATATTCGCAGACGCACTGGAGAACAGACAGGAAGGAATTGTAGTAAACGGAGAGATAATAAATAACCTGCGCTACGCTGACGATACCGTGTTGTGGACAACTAGCTGAACTGCAGATCCTGTTAGAAAACTTATACCAGAGAAGCATGGAAGCAGGACTGAAGCTAAATGTAAAAAAGGCCAAAGTAAAAAAACTAGAACAAGTCGAGAATTACAAATACTTGGGATGCACCATTAATAATAACTGGGACAATTCCATTGAAATCAGAGCAAGGATCGAACAGGGCAGATGCTCCTTCAAAAGAATGAGTAAAGTATTGTGTACCAGAGGCTTAACTTTGAAATTACAAATACGATTTCTTCGCTGCCATGTGTTTTCGGTCCTGCTTTATGGGGCGGAAGTCTGGACCCTCACAGCCTGCACGATGACAAAAATAGAAGCATTCGAGATGCGGTGTTACAGGCGAATACTCAGAATTCCTTGGCCGATAAAGTACGCAACACCACGGTCTTGAGAGATTAAAGAAAGACACCGCGATCTTGACTGTGATAAAAGAGCGTAAATTAACATACCTAGGTCATGTTATGAGGAATAGTAAATATAGAATCCTGCAAAACATCCTACAAAGCAAGATAGAAGGTAAGAGGACCTGGACCAGGTCGAAGAAGGAACTCCTGCCTCAAGAACTTACGGGAGTAGGACGGAGTGAACACTGCTGTTCGTGGACAACATGGCACATGAAGAAGAAGTGCCATCTTCTCTGTCTTGTCCCGCTGACTACATGTTCTATTTTTTGTAGTTCTTCTCTTATGTTGCTAATTATGATTCGATCTCGTAGGGTTACTTCTTTCATTGTTCTTTATATTTTCATTTATGTCTCTTGATTTTACACGTGCGAGTTTCAGCTGCTTACGTCCAAGTCGGTCTCACACATGTTTCGTAAATACTAGCTTTACTCTCCTGTAGCATACACTTGTTACTTCAGATTACCTCTCTAAAGTTTCCTGATATTTTGAAGCTTTAATGAAGTTTGCTATAACCTCCTTTATTAAGTTTCTGTCGTTTGATATTTGCTTTCCAAGGTAGTTGAATTTAAACTTGTTCTGTCGACTCATTGCCAGCAATCGGTTTACATCGATAGGGGTTTTGGATACCACAGACTTAGTTTTTTCTACGTGGATATAATTATTTTAATTATTTTATTTTCTAGCGGTTCTCTTAAATTTAAATAGGAGACGTTGTAATTCTTCGTGGCTTCTATCAATGTAGGTTTGTCAGCATAGCATAGGAGTTCTAGAGATTTATTTGCCATTTGGTAACTTGCGCCCACGTCTTTAACTTCGTTAAGAAACCACTCATTGTAGGTAACCAACAAGCTATATTCTACATAGAGAGGAAGAAGAAAAAGAAGAGCAATCTGAACAATACTAAAGCTAAAATAGAGATGAACATTCCAATACGGACAAAGAAGCAGAAGAAGAAGAGAAAATGCACGAAACCTATAAAAAAAGAGAAAAAGAAGATTTTTGGTATTTTTTTTAATAAAAAGTTGTATTGTATATTTTATATTATTTGTTCCTGCTATTGTTCAGTTTTCTATATCTGCTAATGTATAAAAATGCAGGCCGAAAGCTTTTTACTTCACAATCCGGTACTGCGCAAAAATATACGTAGTCATCAACTGGGGGTTATCAAATGGCGTGGACTTGAATTGGGAGCCGTACTGTGGAAGTCGATGACAAGGAGCTGTAAATTGGAGGCTGAAAACTGAAAACTATAAACTAGATGCCATCTGGGGGTTGTTCACTATTTGTTGTTCACTATTTGTTGTTCACTATTTGTTGTTCACATTTATGGGTTGTTAACCTGGCGCTGCTAACTGGGTGCAAGAAATCAAAGAAAGCTAGTTACTTAAGACAACATCGTAGGATATTTAGTAATAGCTAATTTTTGAATAAGCATTGAGCAATTGGAACTAGCTTCCTGATTGCTGATATAAAGCTATTATAACCGTAAATTGGACATATAATACCAACTAAACTAACTCAGTTAAACAATTTGTTAACTGTAACTGAATTAATATTGAAGTACGCATATTACTATTGATGTTTAAACTAACTTGTAGAACGTCAAACAATGTAATAAGGGTTTTTCCAAATAAGTATAGGTTAGATTTTCACCCAAATTAAAAGTAGAAACATAGAAAAATTAACCATGTGATTTCTCATTTCAGAATATTAATTAATGGTGTATTTAATGTTGTGTTAACTATTATTTATTCAAGCACCCAGTAGTCTTTAGCATCGGTTGAATTGATAGTGTTTGCACCTGGATTAGTTTTATATATAGCTGTAATTCCTCAATTAGCCGGCCTCGGTGGTCTAGTGGTTAGCGCATTTGCCTTTAGATCCGAGGGACGCGGGTTCGAACCTGGCTGAGGTCGGCGAGATTTTTCTAGCGGGGAAAAATCTGAAAATGCGCCTTCTGTCGGATAAGAAGTAAAGCCGTAGGTCCCGTGCCACTGCGATGTGTGACACGTTAAAAATCACTACTGGAGTTGGAATTACCCCAGATAGGCAAAATTCTTAGTTAGGGTGTACAATGGGCCAAATGTGGCCTAAGTGCATAGAGATGCTTGGAAAACCGCGTCCTAGATCTCGCTCTTTCAAAGCAAGCAAGCAAGCAATTCCTCAATTATTTTTTACTTCATTTATCTCTGATATTTTAAATCACCTTCTAGGCTATTGTTTGGTTGTCTTTTTCCTCTCCTCAGACTACAAAAGAAAAGTTGTTTAATTTAACAATAGAAGAATATTTAGTTAGAGTATGTCTAATATTGATTTACTCTAGGTACTCTACTATACGTGATGTAGAGAAAATGGACAAGGTTTTGGAGACAACAGCTCCTGAATTTGTATATAATTCTGTAGGATATATAAACAAAAAATCGGATCCACGATTTATAAAAACGCACATGCCGTTTGCTCTTCTTCCCGATCAAATCCAAAATGGATCAAAATCTCCAAAGGTAAGTGTATATTTTATTAATTTGGGACGTATCACGCATCTGCTTTTTACTCGTAGGTGATATATGTAATCAGGGACCCAAAGGACGTTTGCGTTTCTTACTATCATCACGGGAAACTCGTGCAAGGATGGACTCCAAACATGGAAGACTTCTGCAAAGTATTTATGGCCAATAAAGCAGTATACGGTTCATTTTGGAAACATGTGCTCGGTTTTTGGGAGCAACGAGAGCTACCAAATTTGCTGTTTATTAGTTACGAAGACATGAAACGAGACCTTACGTCAGTCGTTAAGAAAGTTGCGAACTTTTTAGGCAAGCCGTTAGCAGAAGACCGCATCGAGGGGCTATGCGATCACTTAAGCTTTGAATCTATGAGCAAAAATGAAGCTGTAAACGGGGAAGTATATCTACGGATCAGAAGGGCAAAAAAAATTATACCGGAAGAGGGAAAACTGTTTAGATCTGGAACTGTCGGAAAATTCAAGGAAGAGCTTACGCCTGAAATAATAGAGAAACTGAACGCTTGGACGAAAGAACATATTTCTGGTACCAGCTTTGCCCAAAAATACAATTATATTTTGTAAATAATATGTAGACAAATTTACGATGTTAAATTAAACTATTAACAAAAAAAGGCATTATATTTGTTAATTACCCATCGTATTTTTAGCGAAAGTAAGTAGAAATTTGCCTGTACAGCGTTTTGTTTCCCGTTTTGTATAAAAGCAATATTTCGAAAATTATCTTATGTAAGTCGATTTAGACAAAAATGACGTATTACATGTATTATTCCTAATATAAGATTTGTGACTAACTAAATACTTGCTGTACATTCAATAATAAGTTTAAACAGGCCATGGATGAACTTTGTGAATGTAAATTCGTATGTCGGTTGACACCTAAGTATCAAACGTTGTATTACGTATACAGTTTTTACTACTTCATACGGTGGTTTTAGTGTTATTTTATTCCTAATTTTGTTTAATCAAGCTTAGAGCTAATACTTAAACTATTTTATGCAGCAAATCCTTTAAAGATATTTTTGAATAAAGCTTGGAACCGATTCTCTTATTGTTTGGTAATTTTCGAAGAACATTTTTGTGTTGCTATGCTGGTGATGGATTTTTGAGATTGCAGATAAGACAGTGGTGGATTTGGTCTTATTAATATACAGGAGTTGGAAGCTTTTGTCACTCTTATTTGTGTTTCCTTATAGGTAAACAAAGTTTTATTTAGAACTTTTGTAATATCTTTTTGGCGTATGTGTTTTGATGGGAATTTGAATTGCCTTTTGTGAGATATATACAATTATTTTGTTCTAGAGTGTGTTGGGAACATAATCTAGAACAAATGATTTTAATAATCTATTTAATTTAATTTAGCAGAAATAGGAAAATTTAAGAAAAATAAATGCTAGTTTCATTATTTCAAATCGAATTATATACAAGCAAGGTTTGAAAATATGTAGTTTTTTTTACGAATTTTATAGTGAATATACATATTGTGTTTTTAAATGTAAAAAAATTATTGGTGTAATATTGATTTAATTAAAATTTTATGTATGTCCTACTTTCTGATTGGCTGAGAAAATCAAGAGATGTGTTTTAGATTTATGCCGAATGCGTTGTTTTTCTTAAATTTTTATTTACCGGCGCCGGCAGCTCGGATAGGTTGGCCGTATGCCTTTCACGCAGCTGTCGTGGGTTCGAATCCAGACGCCGAGGTCTGTGATTTTTTTCTGAGCGATAACAACCCTGAAACGGTCCTTCTTCTCGAATAGGAAGTAAAATCGTAGACCCCGTGTCCAAGTGTTGTTGGGCACGTCAAAAGAACCCTCAAACATTCTAAATTTCCAGGTGTGGTAGGATCGCTCCCTGGCAGAAATAGGCCGACGTTAAATAAAACAAACAAACAAATTTTTATTTGTTGACTGCTGGCACAAAAATGATGTTTTCTGATGCTTACTGAAATATATTACGAAAACTGTAGACGCTGCTAGAGAAACAGTGTTGGGTAGTATCTAGATCCAGTGGATCTAGATCCCGGATCTAGATTCTTTTTACACAAGGATCTTGTATCTGTATCTAGATCATAATTTTTTGGATCTTTCATCTTTAGATCCAAAGATCCGCTACAATTTGTTTCTTGATTTTTCTTTTGTGAACTTTAAAAACGCATTGTGTAATAATTCCTATTTAAAGTATGTTTATGTATTTTAGGAAATGTCTTCTATTCTTCTCTAGCAAAATAAATTATGTACGTGCTTCCAGGAAGATTGCAGTTGGGTTTTACTGGTTTTACCTACCCATTATGTACTAAGCGTACCTATATTTGAGCAATTGTGCAGATGCAGAGAGACGCTGCAATTTCCTGTCCCTCAAATGTACCTGTTGCGAGGTAGCAAAAATACTTTAGCTATTGTATTACTTATTTGGCAGACTAGGTAAAGCAAGAACAGACATTTTTCGGTATTTGCTTCACTGCTGTCATTGGGGGTGAACCATTTGGTAGTGTTAGGTTAGAGTGATAATGAGCGACGAAAGTGTTTTTAGGAACTGTAACGGATAACGCAAGCAATTTCAGCAAAGCTTTTAATATATTTACATCTTCTCTGTCTAGAGACTAATATAATGATAGCGAATTAACAGAACTGCAAAATCAAAATGATGTAGATGTAGAATCTTTAGTAGATTTTGATGATGACAGTACCTACGTGCTTTTACCTCAACATTTTAAATGTTGCTCACATACCCTAAGCCTTATTATTATTGTAGATGCAGTTAAAGGCACAGAAAACGCAATATATAAAAAAATACACGATTCGGTTTTTCGAAAAGTTTTTTCTTTATGGAATTTAGTAAGTAGGTCAACTAAAGCATCCGACGAATTGAAAAATAAATGCGGTATTAAATTGAAAGCTCCTTGTCCAACTCGGTGGAATTCCATGCATGATGCATGAATGAAGCTAATTAGCATTGAATCAAAATTAAACGAAATTTGTAAAGCATTAAAATTATAAGGATTTCAGACATCCGATATTCTTTTTTTGAAAGAACATATTTTTGTTACAAAACCTATAGCAGTTGCAATAGACATTTTACAAAATGGAAAAACTTAGGAACTGTTTTACAAACACTTTTTAAAATTAAAAAATCATTGGAAGCTATGCTGGAATTACAATACTCTTCAAAATTAAGAGAATGTTTGCTAAATGGACTTCAAAAACGTTTTGCAAATATAATGGACCTAGAAAGCTCCGGCAGTCGACCATACTTGTTGGCTACAATTTCTAATCCAAAATTTAAATTAAGGAGGTTAGAAATTAGTTCGTTTAAAGATGATTCTGAATTCTGCAGAAGTGTATTGAAACGCAAACTAGAAGAGTTACAGTTAGGAGGATCTCAAGAAGATTATAATGAAACAACAGAAAGTCACGTAAATTCCGAAAAAGAAAATTCCTATGAGGAGGAATTTTTTGATTGTTTTAAAATAAATAATACGCAGGTACAAACATTACATTGCAGTGTACAAACTATTTTGAGGATCCTGATAACAGTTACATTCAATTAAATAAGTATCCGATAATAACAGAAATTTTTCTTAAATTTAATTGTGTACTGCCTTTTTCTGCCCCCGTCGAAAGAATATTTAGTACGGGTGAACAAACTGTAACCCCTCGTAGAAATAGGTTAAATGACGAAACGTTGTTAATTTTAAAAGAAAATAAAATAAAAATCGATAATTAGAATTATTAACTTTATAGTTAATAAAGTAACTTTTGGTGTAGTGTAGCGTATTATTATTGTATTGTAACTTGTAAGTAGTATAAGTTTGTAATAAAGTTTTGTTCCCATTAACTATATATTTATTTTCTTATGTTACTGTCCAAGTATCCAGTGGCACTGTCCTTATCTCTGGACTCTCTAAAAATTAAAAGAACACCCCTGACACGTTCGAAATGCGAAAGGATCTATAAAGGATCTAGATACTTTGTTAAGGATCTTGGATCTTGATCTAGATCCATTTTTAGGTTGGGATCTTCGATCTGGATTTAGATCATATTTTTTAAATGTATCTGGATCTGTATCTAGATCCCTAATTAGAGGATTTTACCCAACACTGTAGAGAAAGAAAGCTTTTAATTCTAATATAATAGGTAATACTTCATTTTCTGTAACGGTTGTATTTGCATGCATTCGTTATACTGCTTAATGTGCCGCCGGCATGTGGACAATGTAGGTGTAATACAACCTGTACCGTTGTTGTTGCTAGGGGTTGCATATATTGTGGAGTTTAATACCACATGTTAAACATACTGTAGATAATTAATGCTATCATTTCAATTTGTACATTTATTTCATTGAGTAGTTTGGATTTCTTATTTTGAAAACCTTTTCTATAAGCAAATTATACAATACAATCATATACAAAGCTTCATATATTAAATTTTTTTTTAGAAACTTCGTCTCTTAGCAAAATTATACCTTCTTGTCAAGCAACGAATACCACCCTTACTAAAATTTTTGTATTCATATTTCAAATTACATTAAAACTACGCTATGGTGAGCATGATTTTATTTATGATTTATTATTTGTATTATGATGCATTCTGTATACATCCTAAATGTATTCCTTTTGTTTCTGTCATATAAACCGTTTAGCCGCTGCAACAATAAAACGAAAAAATTTTTTTTAAAATACTGATTTATAGATTCTTGTTATAATTAGGTGTTTGACTTAAGTAAATGTATGTGGTGTTTTGTAATATGTTTGAATTTGTGGATGCTTGTTACGTTTTGAACAAGTCCAAAACTAAAGCGACATAAACAAGTGATTATGAAAAAATTAGATAGCATTGTTTAAACGAAAATAAGATCTTGTGTTGTAAACAAATATTTATTTACTTATTTAAATATTACAGCATGGTCTTGTGAGGTGTGAAAATTCGGAATATTGTGTACAATTTTAATGTAACGTTAGATTTTGAATATCTTTAAGTGTAAAAACGCTATGTTTTGTATTTTTAACATTATAATACTATAGCAATATAGGAGTACTTATATCGTTACGTGTGTCTTTCATAGTACTCTAAGGATTATTGAAATAATACCTATCAAGATGCAAATAAAGCGAAAACCGATATCGATAGAAACATAGAAAAGTTTCATGTAAGATATAAAAAGAATTAAGAAGCTTCTATCCCGGTTTATGGTACAATCAAGCATGCTACCACACTATATGCTTCTAATAAGCAACGAATGTTGCCCAGTATATCGATTATTTGTCTTAAATGTGATTACTAACTTATCTGGAACGACTGCAGCTGTAGAATGAACAATAGAAAAGTTCTTCCAAGTTAAACTATAAACACGTTTACAAATCCGCCGGACGAACTACTTATATTTTACAGTTTCGCACTTGAAATAATGCAACAATATACAATTCTTGTGTATAGCTATTTATGCACAATTACATGGCGTCCCGGGGAAAACGCGTCAACTACGTAGAATACAAATGTACATACACGGATAAAATGTTTTAAAATTTGAAATAAAACAATTACTGAACCAGTATAAAAAAAATAATTATGTATCCTCTTTACAGTGGAATCTGCAATTTAAAAGATGTATACTGTTGAACCTTGGTAAGTAAAACTTGAGGGGAATTCAAAAATTATTTCAGTTTTCGAAACTTGAATTGTTAAAAATAGTTAAAAAATTAGATGGATATTTAATCTTTATTATATTGACGTGGCCGTGGGCTAGAGGTTAGCGCGTTAGACTTCTACGCTGAAGCTCCTGGGTTCAATTCCCAGTACGGAATATCAGATTTCTGAAATCGGAAATCTGGTCTGGAGTAGAAGTGTTTACACTTCCCGTGGGTCGGAGCCCACGTTAAACTATAGGTCCTCTATGTCTGTGGCACTTCAAGCGCGCAACACAGGCATAGGAGAGAAGATCGCTACGTCTCGTAAGAGATAAAGCACTCTAAGAAGAAGATTATATTGAAGAACGAAAAATCTACATCTAATGAATGCTATACTATACTATTTAACGTCAATTGCCATGCCGCCGCCGAAAGTGTATCATTGTGTATTCGATTATATTGATCGGAAAACTGCAATAAATCACCATAGCGTTGGGGTAAAAACCCGCAATTATTTCTGAAAAATTTAACTTCAAGTTACAGAAATATTTACTAATAGCTAACCTAGTCTAAGGAATTATAATTAGGCTTGACTTATCACAAAATACGACTTATTGAAATTCGAGTAAACCATATAAAGATATAAATATGGGAATAGTCATTTTCTCTGGAAACACATTCAAGTTCGAGTTATAAAAAAATATGAATTATGGGAATAATGGTTCGACTGTATGATGAAGTTTTTAATGCTGTCATCTCTTGGGGCTTAGACAGTGTCGGCGTGGAATGGATTGGTGCTGACGTTTCGCTAACGGTTGCAGATAACATTATCAAAGCGTAATGAACGCTGAACTGTTGGATCCGGTATCTATAGGGATTCTCTTAGCCATGGTTGACTGGTGGTGAAGTCTCGGTTCGTATCCTGGTTTTATATCGGTTGGTACTGGTTAATTGGCTACGCCCGTGCTCGTTGTCTGCGGCGGTGCGTATTCTTCGACTGTGCTTCTATGTTGTTTTAGCACCCTTTTCAATGGTCATTTAGCGTTTTGGCTCGACAGTTGTACCAGTGCGATCACACTTGTTTCTTCAAAGCCATGGGAGAGCCTGTCTCTCTTCTTATTGTCAACACGCATATACAACAATTTGAAAAATAAGCTCTGGAGACAGCCATTCTGAAACCCAGTTTGTGGCTACGTTATGGTGGACGACACTTTTGATATTTGGCCTCATGGATCATCCTGGACGGGTTTCGGACAATTCGCCCCCGGACGATTCGCCCCCGGACGATTCGCCGCCGAGGATAATTCGCTCCCGGACAATTCCCCCCCAATATAATGATTTTACAATTGTAAAAGAAGTCAACACAAATTATACATTTATAACTATTTGATTTACGTTTAATTCAGTATAATAAATGTGTATGGGTACAAAACATACCTACTGCGTTATGCAATTAAGAATACAGTAATAATTATCAGAAAATTGGTAACTTAGTTAGAATAGTTAGAAAATAATTAAGTAATTAAGTTTGGACCACAGGTGAGTGACAGTAATTAAAAATATTAG
Organism: Limonius californicus; assembly: GCA_014611495.1. Taxonomy (NCBI): domain Eukaryota; kingdom Metazoa; phylum Arthropoda; class Insecta; order Coleoptera; family Elateridae; genus Limonius; species Limonius californicus. The sequence continues at coordinate 26,049 of JABXWE010017511.1, forward strand.
CATTAGAAAGTAAAGAAGGGAGTTAAGGTAATCAGATAATAATCAGATAAGAAATCAAGCACAAGGGGTTCTAGGAGTTCATGGCTGTTTATCTTCTGCGTGATTAAGGGTATAGAAATTAGAAGTTACTTCTACAGTATAAAAGGAATAATCAATGAGGTAAACCATTCATTCTAGCAATAATTTTTGTCTGAAACGTTTGTTGTTTGACAAAAATTAGTTTTGCAAATTCCGAAAAAGGTAAACGAAAAGTTTGCGCGTGATGATAATTTATCAGCGCACTAAAAAGTAGCAAATAGTAAACAATTAACAAGTAAACCAAAGTATGGTGCTTGCTGAAGGGATGCATAGCCCGGAGGAAGCCTTGTTACTAGCGACCAACCTCGGGGCACCAGGCACACCCCGTTGTATTCAGCCCTTCAAGTATGCAGGGGGCTCCATGCGTGTCGAGTTTATTTCCCCAGACTCGTGGGACTATTATGGATGTAAAATTAATTGTGACCAACACTTCCAGTGGGGATGAAGACTACCCTGCTACGATCCCCGAAATCGGACGTGGTAGAAATAACCACGGCCGAGGAAAGTGTTAACACCGACCCGGAGGCTGAAACGTTAACCTTCAGTGTTAAGATTCCATTAAACGTCCTTCTGGCGCACAGCGCTGGAAGGCCGCAATTGAGCGTGCGAAGGCCTTGGACGAACCCTAACGCCATAGGAAGAACCGCCCGAATAAACCGAACTTGCCGGCGAGGTGACGGAAAGAAAGAAAGAAGGCGAAATAGCTGCCAGTTCCGGCATGCCGGCTAAGATACCTTCCACAAAGGTCTGACTCAGGACTTCCCAGAGACGAGACTAACGGAGGAAAAGGCCGACCAAATCCAAATGGCACTGTTGGACCAAATCCAACCCGGAAAGGAAGGAACAGGCCCACAGTTCAACAGATGCTACTTCGAGAAAGGAGCAGTCGTCCTATACTGCAAAGGCAAGGAAACGAAATCATGGCTGATATCCACGATTCTGAACCTCCAGCTGTGGGAAGGTGCCAGCCTTAAAGTAGATCATTCTACGGAAATCCGTAATGCGGGTAAAGTGCTGATGTGGGCTCCCAAACTCTGTAGCACCAAATCGCAGAAGGTAATCCTTGACCTCCTGAAGATCCAGAATAAGGGACTCAAGACGGAGGATTGGCGTATCATCAACAGCACGACGGACCCCAATGGCAGAACACTGATCATGCTGATTGATGAACCGTCGTTAAAAACCCTACGTAACCTGGACATGAAGCCATGCCTGGACCTAAGTAGGGCAGATGCTTATCTGCTCTCCCCCCTACTGGACAAGATGGTGCAAGCACCAGTAAATGCAGTGAGTGAACCTCCAGCACAGTAGGTCTGCCACGGCTGTTTTATGCAGTCGTATCCTAGCCGAGGACGTAAACGTGGCCTTTATCCAGGAACCATGCATAGTAAAAGACAAGGTAACGGGACTCGGACAAGTGATGGGTGAGTTAATATATGACAAATCCTGTGACAAACCTAGGTCATGTATTTATGTCAAACAGGGAGTAAAATACATGCCTCTATACAACTTCTGTTTCGGGGACGTGACAACAATAAAACTGAAGCAAGTCAGGGAAGGAAACGTGAGGCAAGTAGTGATATCCTCCGTATACCTTCTCTATGATGTCATCAACCTTCCACCTAGCAGAGAATTAATGGATGTGGTAACGCTCTGCGAGGACAACAGCCTCCGTTTCTTAGCGGACTGCGATGCAAACGAACACAACACTGCATGGGGCAGTTCAGACACAAATCAGAAAGGAACAGATCTCCTGGAATATGTGGTAAGTACCAACTTACAAATTATTAACCGAGGCAACGAGCCCACTTTTGTAACTCGGCTTTGACAGCAAGTCATTGACATAACTCTGGCCACAGCTGAACTGCAAGACATGGTTAGACAATGGCAAGTATTCAATGAACGTTCAATGAACATTGACTACTCACTAGCACATTATGATAAGGTTACAGTAATCTATCGAAACACTACGAAAACCGTTTGGGAAACTTACAGGGAGGAACTCGAAAGTAAGCTTATCGCGGGTCGAATCCCAAGCCTAAACTCCGGCTGACATTGAGGTTATTGTGGAACAATTTAATGAAGCCGTAATAACCTCGTATAAAAACAATTGCCCACTGACCTCGAGGCAGACTAACAGGAAAGTCGTGTGGTGGAATGCACATCTGGTCAACCTTAGGAAAAAGCCAAGAAAGCTTTTCAACAGAGCGAAAGAGAGAGTAGCGCCAACACGCCCAGAGCTCTAAGGAAGGCGAAAACTGACTCGTGGAGGAGCTTCTGCAGAGATGTTGAAAACACGACTCAAACGGTACGCCTTCACGAAGTTTTATCTAAAGACCCCATAACTCCAGTAGGGAATATGCTTAAACCGACAGGGAAGTACACTAAAAGTGAAAGGCACACACTGAAAATGCGAATCCAAGCGCATTTTCGTGGATCTCTAATGGCTGATCGTGCTGATATAGCATCGCAGCCAGTGCCTAGCCACTTCTCAAGAAAACCTTCAAAGGATGACTGGCAAGTGGCTAGAGAAATAATTAGCTACAATGAGCTGTAAAATCCTTCCTATCTTTTAAATCGCCCGGACCAGATGGAATATTCCCTGCTCTACTGCAGCAGGCAATCGACCTCCTGGTACCGTTTCTAAAAAAATCTTCCACTTATGCCTAGCGGGAAACTACCTCCCACTGGCGCGTGATGCCCACTGAGGTGGCCTTCATTCCCAAACCAGGGCGATTATCATACACCCAGCCAAAGGCATACAAATCAATCAGCCTAATCTCTTTCTGCTTAAAGACTACGGAAAAACTGATAGACAGGCATATACGAGACGGGTCTATAAAAACCAATCGTCTCAATTGTAATCAACATGCATATCAATCAGGAAAGTCATGTGAATCTACGCTGCACAACCTTCTCGGTAGGGTAGAAGCGACAATAATAAACAAAGAAATAGCTCTAGCTGTCTTCTTGGACATAAAGGAAGCATTTGGTAACACCTTTCAATCAATGATCTCTGCCACCCGTAAACATGGCGTCGACGACATCACAAAAACCATGTTAGAAGGGCACCAAGTTCAGGCTTGTTTGGGAGAAGAAACTGGCAGGGTACATGCTGCCAAGAGCTGCCCATAAGAGAGGGTTTTAACGCTCCTTCGATGGAACCTGGTAGTAAACGAACTTCTACCCATACTCAATGATGAAGGGTTCTACGCCCAGGGTTATGCCTCATAAACGGCAAACACGCAGCAATCATGGCAAACCTCGTGCAGAAGGCGCTCAACATCACTCAAAGGTGATGCGAAAGGGAAAACCTCAAGGTTAATACCTGCAAAACAACAATAATACCAAGTACATACTTCACCCACAAAATAGATACAGAGGCATTTGACAACCTGACAATCTTTGGTGAAAGAATTCAGATCATCCAGGAGGTCAAATAGCTGAGCATTATCCTGGATGCAAAACTGAACTGGAACAATAATGAATAACATCTCAAACAAAGCGAAAATGGCACTTATGATGGGCAATAATAAACAAAACGAGCAAAACTTGCATGGGTAACTAAGAAAATTTTTGAAAATCGTCACTGAAGCTCAGTTATGAATCTCGATTTTGTTTGAACAGTGATTCTCGATTCACCACAATATACCCAAAATGTAACTCAATTTGGAGTATTTTGGGGTTGATTTCCAACCGGGCATTTCATCTTAACATCCATCTATATATATACGCTCAAATAAACAAGTGAATCTAAATAAAAGTTTAGAATAATAATAAAATGAGAATGGCGCCCAAATGTCACGGCGCCAAAATGGCCGGCGCCAAAATGACCGGCGCCAAAATGGCCGGCGCCGAAACGGCAGTACCAAAACCGCGGCGCCCAAATGCCGTGCCCCATAGATATTCATACCAGGACTTACCTAAAGTATTATGTAAAACTGGAATAATATGATTTTGTTGGTTAATACTATCGCTTAACATGGTTATTATTTTTTATTAAGTAAAGCATTTTTTTTTAATATTTGTTTGAATTTTAATTGGGATTTATTTTATATATAGAATATGACTATTTGTATCCGCGTAATAAAGCAAAAAAGTCTGTAAATGAAATAGAAAGCAGAAGACACGATTTTTGGTGTTTTCTATGTAAAATTTCTAGGATTTAGTCAGGCATCCAGTTGTCCTTAGCATCTGCTATTTTGGTAGTGTTCACGTTTCGACTAATTTCATAAATATCTACAATTTTTCCAATAAATATTTATTGTTATTAGTTAGGTTTGCTATATTGTTGCTGTTTATGATTCTCTCAGAACTAGCGACAGAACTTGTTAAATGAATGACATAAAAATATTCAGCTTAGTTATGTGGAGTAACAATATTCAATATTGAATTCTAAAATGTTTTGTACAAGGTGGTGGGCATCCATTCCAGCATCTGTTACATTATTTGTTGTTTTGATATAACCAATATCAAGTTTATAACTGAGGTTATGGCTATGCGCCAATAAGTTAAGATATGGCTTTAAGCAGATTCGAACGACCATTTGCTTCGCTCTCTTGTTTAGCACAATCATTGTAAATCTACTATTCTAAACATTTTAATCCTATTTTATTGTGCGATGATCTTTAGAGTTTTTGCTTTTTAAGTTCGAATACGGGATGGGGAAAGCACTTTCCTTTCCTAGGCTGTTTGTGACGGCTTAGAGAGGTCTACCCTAACGCTGGAAGGCGAACAGCAGCCAATATAAAGGGCAATACATTTAAAGTATAACCTTACAGGTTGGCTACGGAGTCTTGACATTGCTTTGATTTATTGCAAATAAATAAATTGTGACATTGTGGTTGTGTATTCTTAACGGATGGTAGTCTGTAATAAGGTGAAAAGTTTGAGTATATAGATTTTTATATTTAAATATAATCGATACTTTATCTGAGCGACTGTAGCTCTACAATGGCCATTTTGTTAAAGAGACTGAAGTAAAACTGTTACAGTGAAACTAAACACATTTGAAAATCCGCCAGACGAACAAATTATATTTTATAGTGTTGAACTAAAAATAATGCAATAATATACAATTTCTGTGTATTCGTACTATGGTGCTAGGACTTATCAGATGGTCCTAACACCTAATAACGTATAAATAAAATACACAATTGGAGAGATCAATTTATTAACGTTTTTGCTTTTGATAAAAATAATCGGTAACTATTTACATAAAAATACATAACAACGGAAACAT